>JAQZBX010088276.1:0-12762 GCA_029593785.1 Cabassous unicinctus | reverse complement strand
TTTATTCAGTTGATTAGTTTCTCTCTCCTCTAGAGTTTTATTTAGTTGGTGATTCTGTGTGTGTGTTAAGTTTTCTCTTTGACACTTTTTCTTCTTATTTTGTTTCCTTGCTTCTTTCTATGTTATCTTGAAGGGAAAAGATTAGTGCCAGAGGACTCGAAAGATGTGAGAATGGAAGAAGGATGATAGTAATAGTAATGAAAGTTAGTAGAGAGGCCAAATAGGACTTAGCAAAGTGAATATTTAATTTGTGTATGCAGTGTAGGGTAATAGGGAAAAAAGTGGAGTACCTACAATGGGCTGGGAAACCAAATAGAGGAATATATATGTAATGATTTAGAAGGCTAGAATGATGAGGAGGGAGAGAAAGAGTAAAGAAAGGGCTAAAAGGAAAAGGCTAATATTAATTAAAAAAAGAAGAAAACAAAATAGTTAGAATAGAGGTTGACACCCTTAAGTTGTGGGCTAATGAAAAAGCACGATGTCTAAGAACCACAACAGAAAGCAGAAGGCAGAGAGATGAGGGAAGGATAAGAGAAAGCTTGTGATGCAATATCAGTAAGTACAGAGAATGGGAAATCACTGAAGAAGAAGCACAGCAAAGAAGAGACAAGCTAGCAGCACCTAATTTTAAAAAAATGAAAGAAAAAAGAAGTGGGAGGAAAGAGGAAAGAAAAGCAAGAGACAACAAATAAACAGAGAAAAGCCAAACAATCACACCATCAAGCAGTCAAACAAAGCTAAGGAGGAAGTGTTCCTTCTAGTGTACTTGTGGGGCTTCTCAGCCTGCTTTCGTTTATCAATTACCATTCAGGGTTCTATCTGTAGGTATTAAGGCAGATTTTTGGTAGTATACTAAATTAAGAACAGGAATTCATTTTTAAAGTGACTGTCTTTTTTTTGGGGGGGTAATAAGGGACCCAAAGGATTCCTCTGCTAGATCACCCCCTTCACCGAAGGGACCCTAAATTGGGTCGCGGATACTATTCAAGCCCTACTTACTTCCTTACCTCCCCAGGAGTGCTGAAGTTTTGATGCTTGTCAGTGCAGAGCGATAAAATTGGCTGACTCCGCCCCCTCTGGGGCCAAGCCTTAGTATCAGCGGGCAGCTGGGTAAAACAAGTTTGCTCAGCAATTTTGCCTCTCCCCTCAGCCTGGAACTGTTTTGAGATGGCTTATCTGCTCCCTAAAGCTATGAGGGGGTCCAGGCAGCCAAATCCACAGAAGTTAAACCCCTCTCCACCTTCTGTCAGAGCCCTCCCTCCCTCAGAGTATGCTCCCACATGCCAGCAGGCAGCGGGAGTTGCGGATGCAGGATCCGCGGCTCCAGCCAGCCGTTTTCTGTGTGGGCGGGGCTCAGCCATCTGTGTTGACCACCACAGGCAGGCTCAGAACTCACGAATCTTCACCGATCACTCCATGCCATCGATCTGCCCGCTGCTAGATGACCCAAGCTTCTCACTCTGTGCTCCCACAGCACAGACCCTCGGGCAGGACGGTGTCCACAGTCGGCAGTCCCGGAGATCTGGATGGTGAGTACCCACCTAGATCGACGCCATCTTGGTCTCCTGTCATTTACTTTATAACCTCAAAAGTAACCCTTCCCACAACCTTTGTGAGCACAGATTCATTATGCTGACTAAATAATGAATTTGCAAAATATATGCTCTTTTGGTTTTGGCTATCATTGTTTCACATGATGTCTGTGCAATCCATTCCAGTTGTTTTTTTTTTTAATGTATTTGTGGACTATATATTCCCATTATGAATGAACATGTCTCTTATTTATCCATTCTACTTTTCACATGCATATGTGAATAGTATAGGTTTTAGCAATTATAAATAGTGCTGTTATGAATATACTTGTCCATGCTTTTGGAGACATTATGGAAGAATTTCTGATGGGTGTGACCCAGGAGTCACAAGGCATGACTATGTTTATCATTAATATAAACTGCCAAAACTTTTGAAGATGGATTGTCCCTATGCAAGCACTACCAATGCATATGAGACCTCCAACATTAAGTCAAACACTTTGTACAAGAATTTCAGCACTTTTGTTGCTCAAGTTAACAGAAACATGGAAGAGTTTTAAAGGAAAACAATTTCACAATGCCACATATTATCTCAAAATATAAAATATAAAAGCAGTTGCTCATGGAGTACCAATGAAAGAGTCTCTTTCAGTATCTATCACTATGAACTTTACAATGGGTTCTTTCCTTCAAGATTTCAGTGCATTTATTGTGGAGATGTCTGACTGGTCTTCCAGGGGGAAAGTAGAAACCACTCTTCATGTTGTTGCTGCACATCATCACGATTTGAATAATCTCTGAACATGTGGCTTATTGAAGAGCAAAAAGTCCAAGTCGACTAAATAGCAGCCATGATAGGATCCCCCAATTGGGAAGTGCACATCTCCTGTACCTTGAGTATCATAGCAGAGTCTGTGGGTGAATGAGGGGGCAGGGGCACCCTGAAGAACAAATTGTTTTACCAACTCCCAATACCATGCACACTATTGCCCATTATGAAAGGTTCATGACACTTAAAGAAAAATCATGCATTCTAAGAGGACACCCTGCATCCATGTGGTAAAGTATATTTATCATTGAATATCTGTTAGCAACCCTGTTATCTAGACTTATAACTTCACATGACAATGGGAACCAGGCTGTTTGTATCCCTAGTATGCTTCAATACTTCCCACTGCACATGCAGAAAAAAATGTCCCAAATGACAAAGGAGAACCTCAAACCAACTTTGAAATTTTCCTGTATAACTTGGATGAGATCTGGAGATTTCTGAAGTTGAAAGTATTCAAGGATGTGAATGACACAAAATACTGGCTCCAATACTGGGTCTAGTGTGGCCAGCAGAGAAATTGATCTCTTCTTTTCACTACTCAGTGGCACTACTTATTACTGTACCCACCACCCTTTCACAGGTTTATGAGCAAATCAGTGTTACTCACAGCAAAGAGAAGAAATCACTGAGACTCTATTTTTTGCCATATAGCCAATGTTCTCTGTGCTATCTAGAAGATTAATATAAATTATAGATTAAAAAATCAAATTTTCCTACTAGTCAATTAATTCTTAAAGACAAATTTCACAGCTGTTTGTGGGAAAATTGAACCCCAGAGAAAGGTCCCAACAGTGAAAGATATATTGTGAATTTTTTTAATGTGCCAATTTGCCTAGTCAGGTGGCTGAATTTCTTCATGGATCAACTAAAATTTTTATGCTTTGGAGATTACTAATGCAAATTCATAGGATTTTCACCAGTTGATGTACTTCCAGCTTACATGATGTAGATTTCTGTTTGCCTGGAGACTTCCTGCTATGCCTGCACCTAAATAGACTTCCCCATGTCAGCTGGATCTGACCCTGTGCTCCTTGTGTTAGGACTGAGGATGGGACCTGATTCCTGGACACAGCACTAAGTACTGATTTATCTGAAGAAGTTCTTGATATAGAGTATTCCAGAGTTAACAAGTGGGGTCCAGGACAAAGCAAAACACAGATCTAGGCAAATTGCCCTCAGACAAAATTCTGATTCTCAGTATTCCTTTCTGAGCACTGTGGTATACAATGATCTCATTGTCTTAGGAGCAATTAAATCTTGTTCTATGACTCTCATTTTCCTTCTATTTTCTGTAAATGCATGCCATTTTATTGATTTTCATATAATGTAAATTCCATAAGTGGATGTTTTAGGATTGGTTTGGGAAGGAGAATACAGCAAATGGAAAAGCTACCCCTAGGATATCCATAAAAGATAAATTAAAAGATATTTAATAAAATACCTTAAAATACAAACCAACTATTTTCTATATGAATTAGAATAATTGCATAAACTAAGCTGTCAATACAAAATATGCAACTGCATTCCAGCATATGAGTATTCTTTTTCATTACACTTTTTAGTTCCTCAATGAACAGGGAGAGACCTGTGAATGATTAAGGAGAAAATTGGCAAAATTAGAAAATAAGAAGAGATTTTATATTTGGTGACTAATTGAATAGACTATTAATTTCATATATGTTCTATTTGATAGAATACTTATGAATCTTATGAATTTTCATGTTTCCTAAAGAATGGTGTGTGTTTTGAGAGAAAAGAGAATAATATTGTTTATCAAGATTTTTAGTGTTCTATAAAGTTGGATGGGAACCATGAAATTGACATTCTTAGGATATTGCCCCATAAAATTCCATTTCATTACAATGGGAAACAATTTTTGAATGTGTGTGTTGACATTCAGCAAATAAATGGATGTGTCAGTCCACCAATCACAAGGAACTGAATTCTGCTATCAACTAGTATCAGCTTTAAAATATGGTAGTTTACCTGGTCTTCCATTTCTAACCCAATTTCTTATAGTGGCTAAATAATAATTCATTTAAACTTCAGTTAAAGAAGGTTGTAGGAATAAATAACAGTCTGAAGGAATAGTTATAACTCACATGTCTTTAAGAGAATTTACTTCTCACAAATTCTCATTTTATATCTCTAATTTAAATATAAAGCATCAGTCAACAGAAATAAAATTAACCTATTACAGTTCAGATTTTATGTAAAGTAAAAGATAATGTGGAAAGAGGCACTCTGACTAAAGCCTGTCCCCCTTCCCTGTGACCCACAAATAATTCTGTGCTTAGGAGTATGTATGTTAGTCTGACTCCTGCAATGAGATAATAAATATAGTCTCAAATCTTTCTCAGTGGTGCATGAAGATAAAGGACATTCCCTAGCATGTGGTGGCCTGCTGGAACATTCCTTCCCCATTTGCCCATATCATTGTGTAAACATTCACTGGAAACTGCTTGGCCAACCCTGTGGTTACATTATTTTAAGGCAGCTGGCCCAACCCTGTGGTTACATCTGTTCTTGATGGGGATGGAGCCAAGTCCCTCACCTTCATTACATGAAAGAGATTTATATGGACAACTACTCTGTATTAGCTGTGGAGTAGGGCCCACTTTTCATGGGAGAGCAAATCCCACTAGTGAGCTGAGCTTTCTTTGTCTCTTCTCTTTCTGATTTAACATTGTTCCATCCAGTGCCTGTGAAAGGTGTTTTTCCTTGATGACCCTGACATCCACATGAACTCTTTACTCTCCTCCATGTGAAGTGACTCCTTCATTATAGGAGTGGTAATTGGTGTCTTGTCCCAAATATGTATGCCAACAAAGCACTCCATGGCATGGAGGAAGTCTAAAGATTCATCAATTCACTCATCCCAGGTGGTACCAGCTCTCTGGGGAGGGGGGGTAATTCACTGAGGTGCAGGCCACATGAGTGCAAGTGAGATGTGAGCAATATCCATGTGAACAGTGACATAATATGTGATGGATGGGGCCAGACAGGCAGGATGTGGATCATAGGAAGAGTAGGGAAATTATACCCAGGCTGCACCTGCACACTTCCATGACACCTGATGACCCACATAGTGCTTCAATGGTTTCAAATTACTCCCAAGGGGAGTTTGGGACACTGTGTAGGAAGTTCCACTGACTGAAAGTTGTTTTCAGGTCCAAAGTTAGACTCACTAAACACAGAACCATCTCAGCATTACTTACAATGGAACCATCAAAATATTTTCCTGAAAAAAGTTAAATGCATTAGTTAAAAGAGATATGGGAAAAGATAGGGGAGTTTCATTGTGGCTTGTTTAGAACATCTGTTCAGACTCAGATGTCTCCTGGGGAAGCTAACCACTGATGCCCTGCTGCAATATATTTTTTTACCTGCATGGAGCAAGTCAACCAATAGGATAAGGATGGAGACAAACAGATGCCACCCTTAGTCTTTAAGGCTATGAGCATGAGAGTGATATGTCAAACTATGGGCAATGTCTCAAAAAGTAAATTTCCTGGAAGACTATTCATGAGGTCATAACTGCCTTCATGTTAAGACACATGGCTATATCATCCCTTTCCTGGTCAGGATGTTGATGAGTCAGTCCTCCCTTGGAGAGCATAGAAAGCATTAATGAAATGAGGGCCTGCCCAGGGTAAGACTCCTTAATCCTTTCTATTATCCTCAGGGTCATTAGTGTGTGAAGTGGTAGAAAAGATCCACCACAATGTCATGTTTTGGGGTGAAATTAGCAGCAAAGCATTACTCATTTTCATTGAAGTGGCCCAGAAGACAGGAGCCCAGAAATGGGAAGCTGTGCCAGAAAGGCCATGAAAGGAACACAAAAATAACCAAGGAGAGACAAAGGAGGTGGCAATGCTGGCCCACCCACAAAGCAATGTGGTTTTTGTTAACAAAGCAGGGGATAGACAAAGCAGAATTGGATTGGATCACCACAGAAAATCTGCCAACATTATGGAACAGAAGTTGGTCCCTCTAAGTAAGAAATTAAGGCCCTGTTACCTTCCATAATAGAGCAGGAGGAAGAGGACTCACATACCTGGAAAGGTTTACAACTCTGCAGAGCTGACCAACAAACACCAGATGCAGCTCAGGAAAGAGAAACACATGGGTTGCTAAGGCCTCCTTGTGCATGGTCCAGGATGGTAAGAAAAACAATTCTGGTGGTGAGCATGATGAATCAGATAGGAAGGATGCTCCCCAACACCTGTACCTTCACCTTACATGATAAAAAACAATGCTTAGGGATGGAGCCAAGGAAATAGTGGGTCCCTGCCAAGGATCAGAAGCCTTATGTCCCCATTAGGGTGGATAGGGAAAGAAGGGGATGGAAACCATGATGGGTCTCTTAGATACAGATGCATAAGTGGTGAAAATCCCAGGTCTCTTTAGAGAAAGCAATAAAGTGGTTGACAAAAGTCATTCTTACAGATGGTATGGCTTTGTTCATGGAGGAAACTGCAAAGCTCAAAGGAGATGAGTTTTGTCACAGACAAAAGCAATTATAGACACATACTCTGGATATGCGAAAGCAATTCTCATGCATAATGGGGCAGCTGGAACCACTATGGTAAATGTGGAGAAACACCTCTGGAAAGTATTTAGATCTCTGACTGGACTCCAATCAGATCCAGTTTCCTGGTTTACAGTACAAGTGACCCCACAAAAGGCATATTTCCACCTGCCAGTAAAGGGGTGAGAGGACACTGGAACAGAAAACAAATAGAGACTACATAATGGTCATCAGGAAGAACTTATTGGGTGTTTACCCTATCTAAAGGTATTTTGCACTGAAGACTTCATGGTAAAGAAAAAAAGGTGGTGGAATGTATGTTGAGAAATATTAAGCTTTGAGGAAGTGCAAGATCAAGGAAGTCCTTTTTTAGGTTACAGATATAAAATCCCATTCTCAATATACTAAACTGCTCTTTCTATTCTCCCATTGAAATGCACTCCCCAAGGGTGGTTTTTTGTATGAGCTGCAGTGGTATTATGGGAAAGTCCCCCTGTTTCCAAATTGGAGGTGAGGCAGGTTCCTTCCTACTGAAAACTGTACACTCTGAAAAGTTTACACTCTGAATATTGGCATTCTGAAGACTGAACACTCCCTATGCCTTCAATGTATTTTCATGTCCTTGTTTGGTGTGATTTCCATGTTCTTGTTGGCAAAAGTCTCTTTGCAATAAAATACTAAATGTATGGAATGACAGAATGACAGATTCTGGATTCTGGGGAAATCTCTAGGCAATGGAACCACAATTTTCCATGCCTGAAGTGTTTTATTTTATTTCAATAGTTTCCTTTGAGATTCCTTACTAAATTTTTATGGCAATATTAAATTGCATTTTAAGAGGAGTATTTATGAACCATAAGACTATTTCTAATATGTGTTTATTTTTCCATGATTGTTTTCATCCTTGCCATGAATATATATTGTAATACTAAGATAATAGTTAAGAATCATAATTTTGTCTTCTAAGTGTTTGAATTAACATTCAAAGTTGTTTTCTGATTGACTCAAATCTGTGTTTAGAACTGCATAAAAACAAAACTAGAATTTGGCCAATATATTAGATCGTCAGCAAGAATATTTGTTGCTTACATATATGCAAATACTAATCTATTGAATTAATTTCACTTCATAATTTTTCTAAAAGAACTCATAATACAGTATAATGAGGTTACTTCATAATTCTAAATTGTTATTCATAACTTCACTAGTAAGTCTTCTTCAAAATTCTTGACTCTTTGCTGAATTGTGTGCTAATAGGTCCACATAAAGTATTTCATTTAGCACTATGAATTTTCTGATATGAAATCCAGCTGAAGATTTTCATTAATTGACTTTAGAACTGTTGTTTCCTCAACATAAGATTATTAATGCTAAGGAATAAGTGATCACTAATACATGCCTTCTTTCATGAAACTGATAAGAATTTAATACAGTGTGACTTCTCACTTTCCCTACAAGTGTTGCTGTATGAATAAATGACTTTGTGTGGTTTTTCATGATTAACATCTCCAGTATGAATTATCTGGCATGCCCCCCAGGGGCTTCATCCTCTGTTTAAGGCTTGTCTATCAGTTGGAAAAAGTGGATGAAGACTCTTCCATTTTCATTACATTTATATTATGAGTTCTCTCATGCTGTAAATCATCAGATCATCTACTAAAGGCTTTGCTATATAGGTAACATACCAAATCTCTCAAATATTAATTAGCTTAAATTGATGTAGTAGTCAGGATAACAAAAAGTTCTACAGATTAATTACAATGTGTTTAATAAGTGTTTGATTTTCTAGCATGTCAAAGTTTAACACAAGGTCTGGAGTCTCTTCCATATTCAAAACACTTATGAGTTCTCTCATCTAATCTGTCAGAAGATTGACTGAAACATTTACTATACATGGCATTCATAGGGTTTCTCTCCAGTGTGAGCTCTTTCATGTTGTCTCAGGACAGAACAATAATTGAAGGCTTTCCCACATAGATGATATTCATAGGTTTTCTCTCCTGTGTGATTTCTCTCATGCTGTCTCAGGACAGAACATTGAGTGAAGGCTTTTCCATAGAGATGACATCTATAGGATTTCTCACCAGTGTGAGTCCTCTAATGTTGTCTAAGTCTGCAATTATAGGTGAAGACTTTCCCACATAGATGACATTTATAAGATATCTTTCAAGAGTGAGATCTTTCATGTTTTCTCAAAACAGAATTTTTTAAATTTTTAAATTTTTTATAAAAGATACTTAGATTAAATAAATATTACACAAAAAATATAAGGATTCCCATACACCCCACCTGCCACACCTCCCACAACCTCCCACAACTTCCCACAACCTCCCACAACCTCCCACACAAACAGCCTTCATTAGTGGCACATTAATTGCAATTGATAAACACATCCTGGGGCTTTGCCATTAAGCATGGGCAATAGTTCACATTGTAGACCACACTCTCTCCCACACAGTTCTGCATGTTATATGATGATATAAAATGGCCTATATCTGTCATTGCAATGTCACCCAGGACAATTCCCAAGCCCAGTAAAAGCCTCTGTATTACAACTGCTTTTCCCTCTCCCTGCTCCCAAAGCCTCCAGTGGCCACTGTTGTAATTTCCACCATTGCTTGAATCACAATATGTCTATAGTAGAATACAAGTAAGTCCACTCTAGTCCATAGCTCTTCCCCCCATCCTGAGAAGTCTGGGATGGTGATGTCCACTCCACCTCCAATCAAGAGGGGGCTATATCCCAAGGGGAAGATGGATGGGATTATCCTGCCTGCAGCTGCAGACACTTTCCATTCCCTGGGATGGCTGTTTCCCTTCATCATCTTCCTGCCAGTTGTCCTGGGTGAGTTCAATGAGCTGTAGAATTAAAGTTGCTGCTCCACCAAGGTTCCAGGCCCAGATGGTACATGGACTGCCCAAAGACTCAAATCACTGGATGTACACCTACAAACTCCAGCACCAAGTATAGTTTTGAATAGAAGGGGCAGGTGAGCCCTGTGCAGGGAAGACATAGTTGAGTGCAAATCTGTCCTCTCAGGAGCACAAACCCCAAAGTAGGGCCCACTGTCAAGGCACCAAACTCCGGATCTATAGGCCCTGACATAGGACCTGAGTGTCTCTAGAGACCTCAGGAGCCCCACTATTTGGGGTGATAGCCACTTTGGAATTCTATGAGATCCTACTGAGATGTGCATGAGCGTTACCTCTGGGATTACTGCCCAACTCATTTTGAAGTCTCTTAGCCATATAAACTCATATATATATATATAATATGAGTTTATATATATATATAACCTTTTCCCCCTTTTATTCAAGGTCATTTTTCCATTTGCATTCCCAGTTGGACTTGGTTGCAATCCCTCCGTGCCAGGGAGGCTCATCCCTGGGAGTCATGTCCCATGCTGGGAGAATGAAAATGCATACATATGCTGAGTTTGGCTTACAGAGAAGCCACATTTGAGCAACAAGGAAGTTCTCAGGAGGCAAACCTTAGGCACCACGTTACAGTAGGCTAAGTTTCAATTTCAAGAGCAAAGACTCCCAAGGCTAGTCATCAATATCAAGGGCCCATAAGTGGATCATCTTCCTTTGCCAGTCACTGCCCTTGCACTTGGGGGACTGTTGTTGCTCCCTTAGAGAATGTGGTAGAGCTCTCCAGGATGGGAATTCAGTATTCTCTCATTTATTGAGTGATTCTCCACCCACTGTGAAAATGCCCTGTGAACATTTGAACATTTTTATATACCTTATATTTATGCTCATGTGAATTTCCTCCCATGCATCCCCCATCCCTGACACTCCACACCAACAATCCTCTCCTGCCCCAGTTGTAACCCTTCTGTGATCCAAAGCTTCTTCAAAGATGAAGCCATTGCAATAGCTAAATACAATTAATAGGAAAATGAATTAATAAGTTTAAATGTAAGAGATATATAGATTAAAAATTTTTGAAAAAAAAACTAAAAATTAAATTAAATTAAAAGATTGGGATACTGAAAAAATGAAAAATAAAAAAAAAAATTTTTTTTGACCTTATGCCTCTCATCACTGCAATATCTGGTGTCCAGTGTATTCCATGGCACCTTCCCCCTCTCACTCTCCAGTGTCTATTTTTCATTTTGTTTTCAAAGAAGTTTTAGGTCACAGCAAAATCACACACAGAATAAAGGAGACTCTCATATACCCAATATCCTCCCTTTTCCTCACCCCCCATAATAATACCTTTTTATATGTGGATGGTAGCATTGTTATAACTGATATAGAAATAGTGAAACATAGCTACTGAATATTGTCAATGGTTTACACTATGGTTTACACTTTAGACCATACATGTTTATAAATTTTGATGCTATTTACTATGTCCTGTGTCCATCACTGAGTGGTAATGAAGAAAATTTCCACTGACCATGAAATACCCCATTTGATCTATTTTATTCCTCCCACCCCATCCCCTCAGGGCCCAAGATGATCCCCTGGCTTGACTCGTTATATGACAAGATTCATAGTTACAAGCAAAAAGAGGTCTTGACACACTGATTTGTCCTCCCCTATTAGGAACCACCTTTGCTCTTGAGAGACTCCTGCCTATTTCTGAACAAATCAGGCCTCCCAAACATGGGTGTCTAACTCCTTCCCGCTCATTAAGTGGGTCTCCACCCACTGATACAACACATTATGACAGAATGAACACTCATACACTCCCTAGAAACCTGTTCTAGGTGTGCCCTTTCCTCAATGCCCCCCAAACAACACCCTAAACCAGTGACCCTTCCTTGTCATTTTGCCATAAGAGTATTCCCACCTCTGTATTTTTAACCTAATACCCACAAATCCCCAGTGTTCACCTGGTCTCTCTCCCATCCCTCCTCCCAGTGTCTTGGACATTCTGACCCACCCTTCCCAATCTATCCACCTGTCAACCCTGCACCATCCAACCCAATATCACTACCCTACTGTCCTATCTTTTCAATATGCAACTACACTCTATCACTTTACCATACATTACATGCATATGGGTGATGGCTCACAACCTTCTCTTCTCTATTTCTTGTAAACCTATCTTACAGACAATAGCACTCTGAGACTGCTCAGGTTCCACAATTCATATCAGTGAGGTCATGTACTGTTCAGCCTTCAATGCCTGGCTTGCTTCACTCAACATAAGGTCTTCAAGTGGGCAAGTGACCTGAAAAGATACTTTTCTGAGGAGGAAATACAAATGGCTAAAAAGCACATGAAAATATGCTTGACATCACTAGCTATTAGGGAAATGCAAATCAAAACTACAATGAGATACCATCTTACACCCATTAGAATGGCAGCTATTAAACAAATAGGAGAGTATAATTGTTGGAGAGGATGTGGAGGAATGGGAACACTCATCCACTGCTGGTGGGATTGTAGAATGGTCCAGCCACTAAGGAGGACAGTTTTGCAGTTCCTCAAAAAACTAACTATAGAACTTCCATATGATCCAGTGATTCTACTGCTGGTTATATAACCTGAAGAATTGAAAGCAAAGACATGAACAGATATATGCACACCAATGTTCATAGTGCCATTGTTTACTATTGCCAAAAGTTGGAATTAACCCAGGTGCCCATCAACAGATGAATGGATAAACAAAATGTGGTACATACATACAATGGAATGTTACTCAGTTGTAAGAAGGAATAAAGTGCTAACACATGGGATAATCTTGAAAACAGAACATTGAGTGAAGGCTTTCTCACATACATGACATTCATAGTGTTTCTCTCCAGTGTGAGTCTTTCCCACATAAATGACATTTATAAGGCTTCTCTCCATTGTGAGAGCTCTCATGTTGTCTCAGGGCAGAATATTGAGTTAAGGCTTTTCCA
>JAQZBX010088275.1:0-12763 GCA_029593785.1 Cabassous unicinctus | reverse complement strand
CTGTGTGCTCTCTGTGTCTGCTCATCTTCTCTTTAGGAGGCACCGGGAACTGAACCTGGGACCTCCCATGTGGGAGAGAGGTGCTTAATTGCTTGAGCCACCTCCACTCCCTGCTTTGTTGTCTCTCATTGTGTTTCCTCTTTGTGTCTCTTTGTTGCGTCATCTTGTTGCATCAGCTTCCCATGCCATGCCAGCTCACTGTCTTGCTTGTCTTCTCCAGGAGGCACTGGGAACTGAACCTGGGACCTCCCATGTGGTTGGCAGGAGCTCAATTGCTTGAGCCACATCTGCTTCCCAAGAGCTTACTTTTTTTTCTTAATATTTATTTTAATTATTTATTTCTCCCCATCCCCTTGCTGTTTGCACTTGCTGTGTCCGTTCGTCTTCCTCGTTTCTTTAGGAGGCACTGGGAGCCAAACTCGGGTCCTCTGATGTGGGAGGGAGGTGCCTAATCACATGAGCCACCTCTGCTCCCTGCTTTGTTGTGTCTCTCATCACGTTTTTTCTTCTTGGGTCTTTTGTTGTGTCAGCTTGCTGCACCTGCCCGTTGTGCCAGCTAGCCGCCTTCTTTAGGAGGCACTGGGATCCGAACCAGGGACCTCCCATATGGTAGAGGGGAGCCTAGTTGCCTGAGTCAGATCTGCTTCCCCCAAGAGCCTACCTTTTAATAAAGGTAAGGAAATAAAAATATGGAGACATATTTGCTTAACTTTTCAAATTGAAACAAAGGAAGGGTATATCAAAAACCAATGGTTATATATGTAGGGAGACAGGTGGAGGTGGAAGGGACAAGGATGGAAATTAGACTAATAATACCTGGATTGGCTTATCAATTTTCATATCACAAAAAGAGAACATTATATGCCTTCTGATGAACTCTAATGAACCCACGAACTATACTTGCCAAAAAAATTTAGCTCAGATCTAATAAATCTTCTAGGTCTAAATATCAGTTTATAGGAAATGCAAGAGCTAGAGAAATAAGTTAAACCATGCCACAAAAAAGAAATCAGCCAAATCTAGAATTTTGGAAATTCTATGGATAATGCCCTGTTTCTTCAACAAATAAGTGGCACGATAAATAGGGAGGGCGAAAGAGACTTAAGAGGCATATCAACCAGAGGTAATGGATAGACTTTTGGAACAAGATACAGTTTACAATGTAACTGTAAAACAGTTACATTTGAGCAAGCAAAGAAAATTTGAACATGGGCTAACTATTGATAATAATGAGGATTATTGCTTATCGTATTAGCTATGATCACGGAATTGTGGTGATAAAGCAAACCCCTTATCTGTTGGAGGTGCTTATTGAAACTCATGGGTGCGGCAGTGTGATATCTGGGATTTACTTCAGAAAAAGACCAAAGTAACAACCACAGCAGCAGCAAACCCATGTTGGGAGAGAATTGTCTGATTCCATTTTTGATGTTTGACTGCCCCACCATTCCCTTGACCCCTTCTATCCCACATCTGGGAAAGCTGATAAGAAAGTCTGGAAGCTCCCTCCTTTGGCATCAATGGGAATTTCAAACCATCCAAGCCCCAGCCAGTGCAAAGGAATCCTGACCCCATCCCCATCCCAAACCACCATAAAACCTCGAGCCAATTGACCCTCCTTGGTCTCTCACAAACCCTTTTTTTTTTTAAACCTCCTTGGGGGTCTGCCCTGCTCTTCCCAGAAAGCCTCGCTATGTGCATAATTAACCTTTTAATACTTTCTTGGTGCATGTGTGGTGTCATCAATCTCAACATCCAAAACAAAATTTGAGCAGGGAATCCATTCATCTCCTTAGGGTGACTACAACAGGGAGATGTAGAGCAAACACGACTGGAAAACTGTTAATTATTGGAGCTGGGTGATGGAGATGCCAGGGCTCGTTAAACCATCATCTCTCATTAGGGTTTGTTTGAAAATGATTATAGTATAATGTAAAAATAAAGTTTTTGCATTAGATATAAAGGTTATTTGAAGTTTTTGCATGTAATTTTTTCCCAAGTTATAAAAAGACCTTCCTTTTCCTTGTTTGACAAGAGATTTCCAACCTTATTAATTGGTATAGAATTTTATCAAATGTTTTTTCTGCATCTTTTGAGGTAATTATATGATTTTCTTCTCCAGTCTATTACTGTGGTAAATGATATTAATAGATGTTCTGATGTAGAAGAGTAAAATTTATTCTTTAGGATAAACTCTGATCCTATTTCATGATTTAAAAAATTTATTGTTGGATTTAGTTAGCTAATACTCTATTAAAAATTTTATATTTATGTGCATAAATATATATTAAATTTATATTTATTAGATTGTCTTTATCTAATTTTGGAATTAATGTTACACCAGTCTCATAAAACAAGCTGATAACTTCCACTTAATTTTTCTGGGACAATTTAGATAAGGAAGGATTTAATTGTTTCTTCACAGTTTGGTAGGAATCTTCTGCAATCCATTTGGCTTGGGGCTTTCAGTGAGAGGACGTTTTTGGTTATCATTTCAAAAGTTTTAATATTGCTCTGTTTATTTAAATTTTATTTTTGCTTGTGCCAATTTTGGCATTTTTTTCCCCAGAAATTTGTCCATTTCAGTTAGGTTTCCAAATGTTTTAGTATATAGTTTATACTATCCTTTTAATTCTGAGGAAAAGGGAGAGGAGGAGAAAAATATTATTAACTGATCTCAATATTACTCATTGTAGGGAGCCAATAGACAATAGACAAAAAAGAGGGAGTAACTATCTACTAATATAGATATCAATATAAAGGTACCCATTCCAGTGATCTGTTTCTGAATAACCTACTCCAAGTCTTAGTGGCTTAAAGTCTCAACCATTTTATTATATCTCATGATTTTGTGGGTCAAGAAAGTGTTACTCTCCTGTTCCACATTATGTCAATGGAGGTCGCTGAGTGGTATTCGGCTTGTGGATGGGCTAGGCTGAAGGTTCAACTTGGCTTTGCTCACAGTTCTGTCCTCTTGGCTGGGTTCACTTGAAGGCAGGATTCAGCTAGGACTTGCAACTGTAGTGCCTAATGATGGCCTCTTTAGCTTGGCAGTTTTAGGGTAATTAGACTTCTTATACGGCAGCTCAGTCTTCAAGGGAAAATATATCAAGAGCCCTGCATGGCCAGTACAAGGCTTCCTATGACCTGGCTTTGAAGTCTTGCAATGCCGTTTCTGCTGCATCCTATTGAACAAGCAGTCACTAAGGCCAGACCAGATTGAAGGGGCGGAACTAGACTCTAACTCTTAATGGGATAAGTAGCAAAGAACTTGCAGCTATCATTATTCTAGTACATTAACCATTAGGAAAAAAAACTTTGTAAAATACAAAAATCTATAAAAAAGAGAGAGCAAAAATAAATAGAGCACATGGAATAAAGTCTTTAAAATAGTCTTAGTATATATAGTAAAAATAAGTAAAAGAATAAAACAACATGATAGAACTGAAGCCAAACATATTGCTCAAATCAATAAATGTATATAGGCTTAACTCACCTATAAAAAGTTCTGCCTAACAAAGTAACATTTGATGCTTTGCTATAAATAAAAGACACTCCTAAAACACAGAGATAAAGAAAGATTAAACATAAAAGGATAGATAAAGATATATTGGGGAAATGCAAACAAAAGGAAAGCAGGGGGTGCAATCTGATCTGGCAAAGTGGAATTCAGACCAAAGAAAACAAACAACAACAAAAACAACAACATTGAAAGAGACAAAGAAAGGCATTTTATAATGCTGAAGGCAAACATTCATAATGAAGATATATCAGCCCATTTACACATCCGCTCTCATGGCAGCAACTTGAATTAAGTAGAAACAGGAGATGAAAGGAGAAATAGAATCATATTTATATTAGGAGATTTTAGTGCAGCTCTTCAAAGACAGATGAGTTGTATAAAAATTAGTAAGACTGCAGAAGATCTAAGCAATTTGATAAATAACTGAATCCTCATAATTGACAGTAACCATCTTTTCAAATGTACATGGACCACTTATGGAAACTGGCTGTGTTTTAGCCAAAAAAGAAAATCATAAATTCCAAAGAAAAGAAATAACATTTTCTGGTCATAATGCAGTAATAATGGAAATTATGGAAAAAAAATCCAAACCCCAAAAGGCTCTTCAACCTGGAAATTATAAAACAAAAACAAAACACATATTAAATAACATTTTGGTCAAAGCAAAAAATGCAAAATGAAATTGCAGAATTTTTAAGGATAAAAGTAATAAAGGCATGGCATATCAGATTCTGTTAAATATAGCTAAAGCAATATTTAAGGGAAATTTTATAGCATTCACTATCTTTATCAATTAAAATAAAAAATAGAAATAAGTTAAAGTCCCAATTCAAAAAGCTTGTAAAAGAACAACAAAGAAAATTTTAAAAAAAACCAAGAGGGTGAAATTAATAAAGATAAAGCAGAAATTAATGAGTTAGGAAACAGAAAATAATGAATAGATAAATCCAAAAGCTGATTCTTTAGGAAAAAAAAAACACAAAAAGGAACATACCTGCAAACCTAACTGAGAAAAAATGGAGAAAGCACAAATACAGAAAATTAGAAGTGACAAAGAAGAAATTATCATCAAAAGAGTGGAAATTTTAGAAAAAGGAACTATTATGCACCACTCTGCATATTAATTTTAAAACCTAGATGAAATGGACATTTTTAAAGAAAAAGACAGCTCACCAAATTGATCCCTGTATTAACAGAAAGTCTAAGCACACCAACTATCATAGGATAAGTAGAGAAAAAAACGTGAAAGAGCTTCCTAACAAATGATTGCCAGACCCAAATGTTTTCACAGAGGAATTGTAATAAATTTTTAAAGATTAGATAATCCTGTGCTGCAGGAACTATTATAGAACATATACAAAGAAGGAAAACTCCCTAAATCTTTTTATGAGGACAAAATGGAGTCACAAAACCTTATCAAATATGCACTACAAACAGAAAACTCGAGTCAGTCCCATTTAATGCAGCATCAATGCAAACCTTTTAATTAAATATTCATCAGTGTATCATTCAGGGTACTCCAGAGAAACAGAACCAACATGATATGTGTATTTGTATGCACATATATAAGTATATATGTGTGTATGTATATATTCTGTAGATGTATATATGGATATATTTATGTTATAAGGAATTGGCTCATGTGATTGTGGGAGCTGGCAAGTCTGAAATCCATAGGGCAAACTGGAGGATAGAACTTCTGGTAAGAGTGATGTTGACGTCTTGAAGTGTCCATCAACCGATGAATAGATTTAAAAAATGTGGTATATACACACAATGGAATACTATTCAGCTGTAAGAGGAAATGAAATCAGGATGCATATGACAACATGGATGAACCTAGAGGATATTATGTTGAGTGAAATAAGCCAGACACAAAAGAACAAATATTATATGGTCTCACTAATATTAACTAAAGTATGCTGAATAAACTCATGTAAACTCTAGAGTATAGGTTACTAGGAAATAGAAGGTGGGTTGAGAATGGGAGATGATGCTTAATGTATGTAACATTATTAATAGGGTTAACTGTAAAAGTGTGGAAATGAATAGAGGTGAGAGTAACACATTATAAGGAGTATAGCTAATACTGCTGATTTATAACTGTGATTGTGGCAGGTTATAAGTAACACATATATCCATATATCATATATAACCAACAAAAACAGAAGATGTAAAAGAAGATCCAATTTACATTAGCAAACAAAAACAAACAAGCAAACAAACAAAATACCTGGGTGTAAACATGATCAGAAAAGTCCAAAACACACAGGAAAAACTATAAAACACCATTGAAAGACTTAAAGTTAGACTTGAGCAAATGGAAATACATACCATTTTCATGGATAGGAAGATTCAACATCATAAAGATGTCAATTCTCCATAAGTTAATTTATATATTTAATGCAATTCCAATAAAGGTATGATCAGATATTTTCCTGAAGCTAGAAATGTTTGTTTTAAAGCTCATTTGGAAGAACAAGCAAGCAAGAATGGCCGGGAAAACTAAAGGAGAATAGAAATGAAGGGGACTAGTTGTACTAAATATTAAAATATATTGTAATGCTCATACAATTGAAACAGTATGGCATTGGTTCAGGAATAGACTGACTACCAGAAGAGGACAGAAAAATCCAAATAGATCAAATTGCTTATGGAAATACAATATATATAAAGGCTACCTCTCAAATAAGTGGAGGAACTATGGAGTATTTAATATGGGGGATTAGGAGGACTGAATAGCCTTATATAAAAGATATAAAATTGGATCCATTCCTCACACCATACACCAAGCTAAATTTTGAATGGATCAGAGATTTAAATGTGGCTAAAGATAAAACCATGTGAATAGAATACATGGGTTAATTAATATATAATCTGAGTGTGAGAAAAACTTCCTAATTATGAACACAAAACCCAGAAACAATAAAGGGAAAAGATTAATAGATTTTATTACAAAAATAAGAATTTTTTAAAAGGCAAAACAATCAAACCAACAAAACCCAAAACAATATATAAAACCCCACCAAAAGCCAAATCCACTAGCCATTAACAAAGTAAAAAGACAAATGATAAACTAGAATTTTTTAAAAGACTATATGATAGGAAAGGTTTGATATCCTTAACGTCTAAAAAGCTTTTAAAAATTTTAGTTGAAAAAGACCAAGAATCATACAGACAAATGAACTAGAAACATGAATAGTTTACAGAAACAGTGTAAGTGATATTTTTTTGTCTTTTTAAAAAATTTATTGAAGTATATCACTCATACATGAACATATATAAACAATAAGTGTATAGTAATAGTTGTGAACTTACAAAACAAACATACATAACATCATATAGGGCTCTCATACCTCACCCTACCACCAATACCTTGCACTGTTGTGAAACATTTTAAACTAGTGATTAAAGAGCATTCTCAAAATATTACTACCAACTAAAATATTTTCCCCCAACCCACCTTATTATTATTATTATTTATATCATTTATATATGAACATACATAAAAAATATATAGTAAAAGTTGTGAACTTACAAAGCAAACATTCATAACATCATACAGGGGTCCCATACATCAACCCTCCACCAACACCTTGCATTGTCATGAGACATTTGTTACAAATTATGAAAGAATATTGTCAAAATCTTACTGCTAATTATAGTCCTTATCTTACATTTGGTGCATTTCCCCCCCAATCCACCCTATTATTATTTTTTATATATGTATTTTTTATGACAGAAGTTGTAAACTTACAAAACAATCATGCACATGTGCAGAATTCCCAAACAACACCCGTCTATCAACACACCACATCGTGGTGGAACATTTGTACAGATTATAAAATAATATTATCCGATTATTACCAGTTCCACAGCAT
Source organism: Cabassous unicinctus (assembly GCA_029593785.1). Classification (NCBI taxonomy): domain Eukaryota; kingdom Metazoa; phylum Chordata; class Mammalia; order Cingulata; family Chlamyphoridae; genus Cabassous; species Cabassous unicinctus. The sequence continues at coordinate 5,359 of JAQZBX010088275.1, read as the reverse complement.
ACATTTGGCACATATTTTCCATACTCCCCCATTATCAACACAGTTCATCTTTGGCATAGATGCAAGAATATTATATTATCACTGTTAACCACACTTCATAGGTCACTCCAGTTGTATTTTTCCCATGCTTCTCCACATTCCCACCACCCTGCAGTACTGATGTACATCTACTCTAGCTCACAAAAGACACTCTTGCATCTGTACCATCCACCACTATTCTCATCCACCTCTAGGTTTACTGTGCTATTCAGTCCCTAGATTATTCTCTAGCTTTCTGTCAATTGGTATTTACATCCTTAGACTACCAGTTTCAGCCACATTCCTATTTATAAACCAGCCTTTACTCACTGTAATGTGTTAACATAAACTGTACATTTCCATACTTTTACAGTAAAGCTAATCAAAACTTCTGCATACATTGAATATCAGTATCCATCTCAGTCCTCCTTTTATCTCCTTTAAGAATCCACCACCTACCACCAGGTCTTGAAGATATTTTCCTACATTTTCTTCTAGAAGCTTTATGGATCTTGCTTTTATATTTAGGTCTTGTAAGTGACTTTTAAAAAATCAATTTTATTGATACATATTCATAAAGCATAAATCCATCCAATGTGTACAATCAATGGTATTTTGTATAATCAAATAGTTGTGCATTCATTACTTCAATCATTATTAGAGCATTTTCTTTACTCCTCTAATAACAAAAACAAAAAACAAACAAAAAAACCTCTACCCCTTAATAATCACCTCTCGATCTCTCTAAACTTCCCCTGCCATACATAGCTGCTATTATGTTTCTGTCTAATTTATTTGTATTTATATTTTGTAATGATAGAGACAAACAATATGTAGTATGTTTTTTCTAGTTTCTTTCACTTAGCATATTTCCTTTTTTATCCTTAATGGAAGATTATTAATATATTACTATACACTACTATCCATAGTTTGCTTTGATTGTATTTTTGCTTGATATTAACATCTTGCAGCATTAAAGTACATTGTTCAGTTTCAAAGGAAAACAGTCTTATATATGCAATATTACCCAAATTCATATTTCACATTAGGTTTCACTATGCTATACAGTCCCATGTTACATTTTTTAGCTTTCCTTCCATTAATATACATCACCTTAGACTTTCCCTTTCAACCACTATCATTCTCATATATTAGCACTGCCTGTTACAAACACTATGATGTGTTTTCACCATTCCTATTCATTTCCAAAGATTATGAACAACCTTTTTACGAATTCTGTACAGATGAAACCTCAGATTTCCACTCTCTAACCTTATTCTATTTTCTGGTGACCTATATTCTATTTATTAATTCCATGAGTTTGTACAATATATTTGGTTCATAATACCATAATCATGCAGTATTTGTCCTCTTCTGTCTGGCTTGGTTCACTCAACATAATGCCCTCCAGGTTCATTCATGTTGTCATACGCTTAATAACTTCATTTTCTCTTACAGCTGCATAATATTCCATTGTATGTATACACCACAATTTGTTTAACCATTCATCGGTTGATGGACACCCAGGTAATTTCCATCTTTTGGCAATTGTGAATACTGCCACTGTGAACATCGTTATGCAGATGTCTGTTCATGTCACTACTCTCAGTTCTTCTGGGTATATGCTTAGTAATGGTATTGCTGGGTAACATGGCAAATCCATATTCAACTTCCTTAGAAACTGCAAACAGCCCTCCACAGTGCTGTAACATTCTACATTCTGACTAACACTGAATAAGCATTCCTGTCTCTTCACATCCTCTCCAACACTTGTAGTTTTCTGTCTTTTTAATAGTGGCCATTCTAATAGGTGTGAAATGAAATCACTTTGTAGCTTTGATTTGCGTTTCCCTAATTGCTAGTGATGTTGAACATTTTGTCTTGAGTTTTTTCACCATTTGTATTTCTTCTTTGGACAAATGTCTATTCAAGTCTTTTGCCCATTTATTAATTGGGTTGTTTGTATTTTTATTGTTGAGTTGTAGTATCTCTTTATACATCATGGGTACTAGCCCTTTACCAGATATGTGATTTCCAAATATTTTCTATCGTTGAGTTGGTTGCCTTTTCACCCTTTTGACAAAGTCCTTTGAGGTGCACAAGTGTTAATTTTGAGGAGGTCCTGTTTATCTATGTTTTCTTTTGTTGCTCATGCTTTGGGTGTAAGGTCCAAGAAACCACCACCTACCACAAGATCTTGAAGATGTTTCCCTACATTTTCTTCTAGTGATTTTATGGTACTGGTTTTTATATTTAGGTCTTTGATCCATTTTGAGTTGATTCTTGTATAAGAAGTGAGGTAGGGGTCCTCTTTCATTCTTTTGTTTATGGCTATCCAGTTCTTCCAGTACCATTTATTGACGAAACTCTTTTGTCCCAGTAACGTGGACTTGGCAGGTTTGTCAAAAACCAGTTGGCCATAAAGGTGAAGGTCTATTTCTGGATGCTCAATTCTATTCCACTTATCAGAGTGCCTATCTTTATGTCAATACCATGCTGTTTTGACCACTGTAGCTTTGTAGTATGTTTCAATTTCAGGTAGTGAGAGTCCTCCCACATTGTTCTTCTTTTTTAGGATGTTTTTGGTTATTTGGGTGCCTTTTCCCTTCCAATAAATTTAGTAATTTGTTTTCTATTTCTGTAAGGTAGGATGTTGGAATTTTGACTGGTATTGCATTAAATCTATAAATCAGTTTGAATAGGATTGACATCTTCACAATATTTAGTCTTCCAATCCATGAACACAGAATGTCTTTACATTTGTTTAGGCTTTCCTTTCTTTGATTTCCTTTAGCAGTGTTTTGTGGTTTTCTGAATACAGTTCCTTTACATCATTGATTAAATCAATTCCTAGGTATTTGAGTCTTTTTGTTGCTATTGTAAATGTAATTTTTTCCTGTTTTCCTCCTCAGATTGTTCAATACTAGTGTATAGAAACATTACTGATTTTTGAATGTTGATCTTGTATGCTGCCACTTTGCTGAACTCATTTATTAGCTCAAATAGCTTTGTCATAGACATTTTGAAATTTTTTACATATAGGATCATGTCATCTGAAATTAGTGAGAATTTTACTTCCTCTTTTCTTATTTGGATGTCTTCTATTTGTTTTTTCCCATCTAATTGCTCTAGCTAGAACTTCTAGCACAATGTTGAATAACAGTGGTGACGGTGGGCATCCTTGTCTTTTTCCTGATTTTAGAAAGAAAGCTTTCAACCTTTCCCCATTGTATACAATGTAGGCTGTGGGTTTTTCATATAAGCCTTTTATCATATTGAGGAACTTTCCTTCTATTCCTATCTTTCAAACTATTTTTATCAAGAATGGGTGCTGGATTTTGTCAAATGCCTGTTCTGCACAGATTGAGATGATCTTGCATTTCCCCCCCTTCAATTTGTTAATGTGATGTGTTATGTTGATTGGTTTTATTGTGTTGAACCACCCTTGCACACTAGAAATAAATCCCACTTGGTTGTAGTGTGTAATTATTTTTATATGCTGTTGGATTCTATTTCTTAGTATTTTGTTGAGAATTTTTGCATCTATGTTCATTAGAGAGATTGATCTGTAATTTTCTTTTCTTGTAGTATCCTTATATGGCTTTGGTATTAAGGTGATGTTGGCTTCATAAAATGCATTGGGTAATTTCCCTCCTCTTCAAGTTTTTGGAAGAGTTTTGACAGGATTGGTGTTCATTCTTCTCAAAATGTTTGGTAGAATTCACCTGTGAAGCCATCTGGTCCTGGACATTTCTTTGTTGAGAGATTTTTGATGACTGATTCAATCTCTAAATGTGATTGGTTTATTGGATCCCTGTATTTCTTGTAGAGTTAATGTAGGTTGTTTTTATATTTCTAGGAATTTGTCCATATCATCTAGGTTGTCTAATTTGTTGGCGTATAGTTTCTCATAATATCCTCTTATGATCCTTTTTATTTTTGTGGGGTCAATCATAACGTTCTCCTTTCATTTCTGATTTTATTTATTTGCATCTTCTCTTTTTTTTCTTTGTCAGTCTTGCTAAAGGTTTGTCAATTTTATTGACCTTCTCAAAGAACAAGCTTTTTTTTTTTTTTAACTTTCTCTTTATTTATTTTTTGTTCTCAATTTCTGCTTGAATCTTTATGACTTCTTTCCTTCTATTTGCTTTGGGATTGGTTTGCTGTTCTTTTTCTAGTTCCTCCAGGTGTTCAGTTAGGTCTTTGATTTTAGCACTTCCTTCTTTTTTAATATAGGCATTTAGGAATAAAACTTTCCCTCTCAGCACTGCCTTCGCTGTATCCCATGTGTTTTGATAAGTTGTGTTCTCATTTTCATTCATCTCGAGATATTTACTAATTTTTCTTACAATTTCTTCTTTGACCCAGTGGTTGAGAGTGTTTTGCTTAGCCTCCACACATTTGCAATTTTTCCCCTTTCATATCTATTATTGATTTCCAGCTTCATTCCATTATGATCAAAGAAGGTGATTTGTATAATTTCAATCTTTCTTATATTTATTGAGACCTGCTTTGTGACCCAAAATGTGGTTTATCCTGGAGAAATATCTATGATCACTTGAGATGAATGTATATCCTGCTGATTTGGGTTGCAAATGTTCTTTATATTTCTGTTAGATCTAGCTTGTTTATCATATTGCTCAAGTTCTCTGTTTCCTTGTTGATCTTTTTTCTAGTTGCTCTATTTATTTATGTGAGTGGTGAATTGAAGTCTCCAACTATTATTGTAGAGATGTCTGTTTTTCTCTTCAGTTTTGCCAGAGTTTGCCTTATGTATTTTTGGGGTACCCTGGTTAGGTGTATAGATATTTATGACTGTTACTTCTTTTCTTTCTTGTGGATTGTCCCTTTTATTAATATATAATGGCCTTCTGTATCTTTTATAACATTTTTACATTTAAAGTCTGTTTTGTCCCATATTAGTATAGCTACCCCTGCTCTTTTTTGGTTACTGTTTGGGTGGAATATTGTTTCCCAACCTTTCACTTTCAGCAAATTTGTATCCCTGGATCTAAGGTAAGTAGACAGCATATGGATGGCTCATTAAAAAAAAAAAGATTTATTTATTTGTTTATCCTCCACCCCCCATTATTTGTGCTTGCTGCGTGCTCTCTGTGTCTGTTCATTGTGTGTTATCTGTGTCTGCTTATCTTCTTTAGGAGGCACCAGGAACCAAATCTGGAACCTCCCATGTGGAAGGGAGGTACCCAATCACATTAGTCACATCCATTCCCTGCTTGTTGAGTCTCTCCTTGTTGTATTATCTCGTTGCATTAGCTCTTTGCATCAGCTTGCTGTGCCAGCCCATTGCATCAGCTCGCTGTCTTGCTCGTCTCCTTTA
>JAQZBX010088274.1:0-12745 GCA_029593785.1 Cabassous unicinctus | reverse complement strand
GGGGGGGGGGGGGGGAAGGACCAAATGTGTACCTCTTTGAACCCAAAAGGAGGTGCCTCTCCATTCCTACCTCTTCTTCCTGTCTTCGATCCTAGAGTAACTTTGGTAGAGGTTCATATAATGCCATTTCTTTAAACTGTGTATTCATGTATTTTCTTTTATGTCAAAACTATTTTGCTGTTAACAAAATTAGGAAAGTATACAAAAAATATGTCAGAATAAAATAACACACAACTCTTTAGTTACGCCTATACTATCAGAAGGGCATGCAGTGTGTCCTTTACCAGAAAGGGAAAATTATACACCCATATATGCATGCCTGCATGGGTGAGCGTGCACACACACACTCCCTGCCTTATTATTAGAAGATATATGGGATCCGGAAGATGGTGCAAATTCTTTCTTTACTTTCACCATTGAGTCATCTTTCTGTCCCTCCAGCCCTTCCCTCTTATTTCCTTCCTGCATTTCCTGCCCTTCACTCTTTGGGGATTTTATTCTCTCTCTCCCCTCCCCTCAGCCTCCTAGCTTCATTCCAGGCTGGGTTCCCCAGAGGCTGTCTCTAAGATGAGGAATCACGTGAAACATTCCTAGGAAAACGTGATAGGGGAGTATGGAAGTGAGATCGGAAAGGAGGCATCCAGTGAGGTCCCACAGAGGCACTCTTGGAGACACAAGAGGTCACACTTCAGAGTTGTTCTCATCAGGAAGGAACAGGCAAGGAGCTGGAGTATTTTGCTCCCTGCCACCCACAGTTGTTGGTTGGTAAGAGCCACCCTTACCCTCAGAGTCCTCAGAGCAGAATCTCCCAAGCACTTCCAGCTGTTTGTGTGCAGCCCTGAGGCTAGGCCTTTAACAAGAGAAGCAGGTGCTGCCTGTTGAGAATGAAAGCACAGCCCAGGCTGGTGTGAATGTAGGTGGAGGAGCGATCTGAGGGGAAAGGGACCTCCTCCATGAGGTGCACGATGCATCTCCCAGGTTCTGGTTCCTAACTCCCCCCTGTGCAAGGTGAAGAGAGGCTTTAGGTCCTTTAGGGTGGAGAGCCCAAAGCACAGACACACTGTTCTGTGGCTCACATGGATGGTCTCTTCCGGCAAAGCTTTGATGTGTTTTGTGTTAAACAGAGTCTCTGTCTCTTTACTTTGTCTTCCCAAATTCAGAGAAGAGCAAGAGATGACAAGAGTGAAGGTAGGAGAAAAATCCCACCAGGCCACAAACAAACATACTTATGTTCCACCTTCTTGATTTTAAATGAAATTATGGATTGAGAAGATGAATTTGTCATGCCAATTAAAAACATATCTCAGGTCCATGGGCTTCTGATCTCTGTATTCCTGGGAAGGGCTCCTGATTCAGAGTCCAGTAAGCCCTGTGTCCTAAAATTTTCACTCCATATCATTATTTCTCTTTGTCTGTGTCTTCCTCACTCTTCCTTCTTCTGCCCACAATTGGCCTTGATTTCTTTATTTTTTTCCCCCTTTTACTTATGTGAAAGCCATGGATTGAATAGTAAGGGAGCAATGCTGAGGGAAATGGGTTGACCAGCCAGTCTGGGTCATTTTGGAAAGGTGAGAAGAGACTTGATGAGCTAAACCTCAATGACAGGAATGAAAAATGGTCTTATATGTTTGAAAGGGAAAGGAAAGGTATAGAAAGAGCCTGCTGACTGGTCTCTTCGTGTCATAGAAGGAGATATCAGAAGAGAAGACATTCTCCCTAATGAGGGAAGGCAGGTTCTGGCTACAGAAGACAGGGCTGAGGCGGAGTGGGGAGTGCTTGGTGAGGATGAGGCTGCCAGCACCTGGCACCTGTGGCGGGGAACTGGGACACTCACCTTCAGTGCCTCTTGGCAGAAAGGCAGGGTACTTCCTAATGGAGACTGATGAAGCCGGAACTCAGGGGAGATAATGAACTGAAACAGTATTCCTCTTTGAATTGAAAGTTAGGGCTGGCGATAATGAATGCAGTTGTCTCCATTGAGCCTAGAAGCTCCACTATGCATGGAACTTTGTGAAATGAGGCCTTCCTTATAGTACAACAGAATGTAAGGTGAAGACTCTATGTTTAAATTGCTGTTAAACTGAGCTAAGCAAAATCAAGCAATAGCCTTCCAAATTAGCAGATTAATTCTGCAAGCTAGGTACTCAGAAATCTCTAAGAAGCTTGAAGGCTCCTCAAGTCTTCCAGCAACCTCTGAATGAAAACACATACATAATTCCTTCTAACATGAAGGAGCTTAAGCATCTCAAGGCAACCTGGAACTGTTTCCAAGGTTGTTTCTCTGAAAGGTGGAACATCCTCAGGTTGGAAGCTTGTAATGTTATGGGGTGAAAAAATACAGACCTCTCATATGTGAGCACTTCAGAAAACTAGAGAGAGATTTTCTCCAGCCCAGAGATATTCTCTGGGCTAGAGAATATCGACATGAAGGGGAAAATAACTGCGACCTTGGGACACATTAAAGAAGGGACTGAAGACTATTTATCCCATAACAAGGTCAGATAACAAATCTAATGATCCTGGATTCCCAAGGTAACTCCCAACATCACTAGTCTTTCTACCATGCAAAATGAACAATGCTTTGAGTGGTCTGGATTAGAGAGGTTTGCTCTCAAGATTGGGTATTTTACTGATTTTTTTTAATTGATATTAATCTGTAAAGCATTTGATATTTATATCATCATTTACTAGATGAATAATAAGTAAAGTATGTGGTTTAGAAAATTTTGTGTAAATTGAATTTTTGTAAGTCAAATCATAGTTTTGATGGCTTAAGGCAGTAACACATACATTTATAAATCACTTGACAGTTTTCAAAGCATTTTAATATATATGGTCTCAATTTTCACAACTTCTTTGTGAGAAAATGTTGTCATCTCTATTTTCCAGACAAGGAAACTAAAATTTGTAGGGATTAAAAGATAAACTCAACCTTCTGCTGCTTTCTGGCTTATGTTCAGAAGTCAGTTCTCCTTATATTCTTTTCTTTATTCTGTGCTCATTCATTAAATTAATTCTTTCATGGTATAAATGCTCATGTTGCCAGGTTAATTTTTGTTTATATTATATGTCAATAAATATGCATTTTTAGTTATCAAATTGTTGTAAGGTGAGGTACACTTATAATGGGTCAACATTAAATGAATGCCAACCAAACCTAAAATAAGGATTGTTACCCCCATGTTGTGGGTCAAACAATAGTATCAGCACTATGTATTTCAGGCCTCCTAATTATCCTATAAAACGCCTCTACATTTTCATTTCTTACTTTAATAGAATGGTCATTATAATATTTCCAGTAGAGGCATAATATGTGAGCTTATACAAGACCCAGGGGCAGATCCAGGTAACAGTACTTTGAAGGTTACACAATTTCGTGGGCCATTTTTAAGACAAAAATACAAAATTAATGAAAAATTAGATTAAACTTCACTAGCTTCACAGTAAATCCACCTTTTGCCAATACCTGGCAGGAATGCTCTAGCAGCTCTCTTCCAGGGTCTCACCACACCCACACTCCAGAGTTACGCTATCCCAATGGGCAGGAATGGGGACATATCCTGGAGAGGTAGGGTAAGCCCCAACTGGAGACAAAGATATTGAGAGCAGTTAGCCACTTGAAATGCCTTCGAGTCTCTAAGCCCAGATACGTTACTTTCCAGGAAATAAAAATCATTTAAAAATATATGATTGAGGAACAACACAATCTTTGAACAAGTTACCTAAAAATGAACATCCACAGATCAGAGGAGGAAATTGTTGCCCTAAATTTCAGAGGTGAATTCTGGAAAATATAGACTGGTAATCTTAGTATTAGTAGCCAACAAATTTCTAGAATGGAGTACCAAACAGTTTGTGAATACATAGATGAGACATGACTACTACATTCTGGTGTGGGTTCATTAAAAGTAAATCATCACAAACTCAGTTCATTTCCATTTTTTATTGAAATGTTAAACCCAAAGATGGGGGACTACATTTGGGTTGAGAAGACTACTTGACGGAATCTTTCATAATTTTCTTTCAGATGAGTTGGAGAAATGTGGATTGAATTGTGGAATAGTTAGAGAAATTGGTTTGGTTGACTGATAGTATGAGATGAATTAGTGTTGAAGTGGGAGGTTAGAATTGCCCATTTCTTTTCAGTCCTTATCATAGACTATGGGGGATACAAAGATGAATAAATAGGACCCTGTCTTTAAGAGTGCCACATAGAAAAAGATATAAACAACTAGCTATGATCCTTATGGAGAGGGCTACACCAGGGATATCTAAGGAAAGTGGAGTGACAGAGGGTCATTCCCTCTGACTGGGTTGAAAGGTAAGGAATCATTTGGATACCATACACTGTCTTATAAAGTAGTGAGTATTTCAAATAGAGACAAAATGAATATCTGGGAAGGACATTGAACAAGATAACTTTCGGGTTCCTTTCAAATGCTAAGATCCTGAGTTTGCTCATGGTTAAATCACAATAGCTGGTATCAGTCCAACCAAGCCCATCCAGAGCTCTGAGCTTACAGCCCTGTACAGCCAGACTGAGTTGGAACTGAACTGATAAAGTGGGTGAAAGAGTAGGCTTGTAAATCACAACCATACTAGGAGTGAAGGAAGGGGAAATAAAGCTTGTTAGCTTGTTCAGATTATTGGGATCTTCATGAAAGGGAATGCATTTAGCTATTTTAAAAATTGCAAACTAAAGGATCTAGGAACAAAAGGAACCTTGTGGTCCAGCAAATGAAAGCTGGCAATATGATTGGGAAACTTTCCATTCACTGGGATTGTATTTATGTCCACACTGTCCTCATTTCAAGGCCTTTCCAAGCCATTGAAAAGATTGGTTCTGCATTTCTAAAGAACCGTGTGAGCTGCTTATTAACATTTTTAAGTAATATTTCTTTAATGCCACCTCAGACCCTGAAACCAACCTGGATGAGATAATGTCAGTGTTGTTTCCTGTGCAGAGTGGTGTGAAATAAAATATTGTCATTAAGTCGTTTAAGTACCTGGAAGCAATTCACATCAGACTGGGAAGAATTTTTTAGAAAAACATATCTCAGTCCCCGAACATAGAGCTCACAGCCCACAGTTCACAATTGTCAATAGCAGAGTTCTCCGAAGATTCTATCAATGGCAAGTGTCATGGCCTAAATTCTGACTGGGAGTCTCCTCCTCACCCCAAAGTCACTGTAACAAGATAGCCACACATCCCCAAATTCTTTATAAATGTATCTCCCTAGGGCCTCATGCTTTCTCAGATTGGCACCCGCCTCTGAGGACAAAAACTGGGCATGTGTTGCAAGCAAAGCCCTTTTCACGTGGCCAGCTCCTAATTACGTACAGCCTTTCTTCAGTGTCCTCAGCGTCAAAGCCCGGCAAGCACAATTAACTCATGTTGCAGGGCTCCAGATAATGCTGGTCATTTAATGTGGTTGAATATCGCAGCCAGGGCCTTCCTGTTTCCAAACCAGTCAATAGAGTTGTGGGGCCACGAGTGTGTTTCACAGCCTTTTGCCATCCCCATAGAAAACAAAGACAAGTTTGATGTCTGTGCCCTGAATACTTAGCTTGAGATGCTGAGATCTGGCCATTTACTCTGCATGGCAAGGGAAGGCTGGGGTGCTCCGACAAATTAGTGGAGAGCTCAGTTTGCTAGGCAGCATGATGCCTCTGTAATCACAGGCCCACAGATAGGGTGGACTCAACATGATTGGAAAGGACTTCAGTAACAAAAATATTATCTGTTCTCCTACATAAACACACAGGCACATCATACTTCAGCTCCTTCAGGAACTTAAAAATATTTTTTTAATTTAGCCATCCATTTTATGCCAGCATTTCAAGTTTTATTTGTAAAAACCACTTGTATTCTTTAAGGTTTAATGAGATGATATTAAATAAAAAATCCAGAAGCAGAATAATAAAACACCAGTATATGCTGCTGTGACTCTGTGTTCTGAGAAATGGGTGCTGAGTAAATCTTGCCTTCTGTCTATACAAAAGAACAAATTGCGGGAACAAATATAGATCGGTGGTTGATTGCCTGCTTCCCATGTATGAGGTCCTGGGTTCAATTCCTGGTACCTCCTAAAAAATTAAAATAAAATAAAGTAAATAAAATATTGCTCTGCTAATTCTGCATGTATGTATGAAAACCCAGCTGGGATGGGCCCCTGCCTTTGGTTCTCAGCCATAGAAGGGGAATACAGAATATTTGTATTTAAGCAGCCTCTTCACTTGAGGCCTGGCAGTCACATTATTCCCATGTTTTGCTTGGATAGGAAAAACTGTGAAGAGCAATAGAGCCCATAGAACCAATGGACCAGAGTTTGTTGTCAGTGGACATCCAATCCTTTCCTCTCTCCTCCCCCTTCTTCTCCACCCTCCATTTGTAAGCAGCACTATCCCAAACATCTCAGGAAGCTAAGAGTGAAACCTACAGAAGATCCTACAAAAAAGGAATCTCATGCATAGGACTTCACAGCATACATTTTGGCTAATTTATCTCATTGTCTCCATTCCACACTCCTACTCTTATTGTTCTTTTTTTTTTTTTAAAGATTTATTTATTTTATTTATCCCTCCCTTGCTGCTTGTGCTGCCGTGTCCATTCGTTGCGTGTCTTCTCTGTGTCTGCTCATCTCCCCTTTGCTGTGAGGTCTTGCCGCATCAGCCCACGGCGCCGCGCGAGCCGGCCTGCCCTCACAAGGAGGCGCCGGGAAGCGAAGCGAACCCGGGGCCTCTCATATGGTAAACGGGTGCTCTATCCATTGCGCCACACCCGCTTCCTGCCTGTGAGGTTGCTGCATCAGCCCACCACACCGCTCAGGCCCGCCTGCCCTCACAAGGAGGCCTCGGGACGCGAACCCGGGCCTCCCATATGGTAAACGGGGGCTCCATCCACTGAGCCACACCCGCTTCCCTTCAAATTAGTTTTTATCCCTTTTGGAACAAGGTAGCAAGTACATAGATTAGATAGATAGATAGACGATAGATAGATAATACATAGATAGAGATAGTTTAGATGATAGACAGTTAACATTCTCATTCAATAACTATTTATGGCAACAACAACAACAACAACAACAAAAGTCCTTTAAGTAAAGAGAGAAGAAACCAAGATGACACTCCTAGAAATGACTAAGCCACAATTAATTTATTTCAGTTTTTTGAAGGTTTTTCTTTCATGCTCCCTAGCACCCTCAACCAGCTAACTCAAGGTCTCATATTAAGAAAGCCCTCCTCTGAGAAGCCTTCCCTTATCTCCCAAAACTAGGTTAGGTATCCTCGCCATATATTCCCATAGCATGCAATTTGTTCCCTATCATGCTGGTCTGTAATGTAGTTGCTTGTTTCCCTATCTTTCACACTAGTTTATAAATTCCCTGAGGTCAGAGACTGTGCCTGTCCTTTTCACACTTTGATCTGTAGCACAAAGCATGGCACATAGTAGGTATTCATAGGTATTTCTGGATGAATGAATGACCTCACTCTAATTCAAGGTCATCCTAGACTTTGTAGAACCAACAAGTATGAATTGCTACCCCCTTACGTGTGAGCACCATGCTTTGTCCTGGTTCTATGGAGGCCACTAAAAGACACAAGTAGTGACCCTCCCTGCCCTAAAAGCACCTGCTTGCTAGCCAGACAAATGAGACAATCAGAAACTCAGCTCAAATTCAGAGGAGTGACAGACCATGGGAGCCTAACAAGTCCGGTAAGTCTTTAAGGGGTAAATGAGACTAACCTGGGCCATGACGGAGGGCTAGAATTTGAATAGGCAGAGAGGGTGAGCAAGGCATTACAGGAAGGGGGATATCATCCACAGGACACCAGCTCAGCTGGAGTGGAGAGCCCAGATTCTCCACGAGTTGTAGGAACTGGGGCTACATTATGGAGGATCTACAAAGCCTGGCAGAAGGGTCTGGGTTCAAGACAGTGCATAATAAGACATGGAAGTAAAATTTTGTATAAGAGAATTTCGTAATTGAAAAGTAGTTCAAGAAAAAGGTCTTATAGTCACAGCAGGGAGGGTTGGAAGGGAGATAGCTGTGCTGAGGACTGCAAGTGGTAGCCATTGTGATTGTCCAAGAACAAGATGACAGAGACTGGGCCAGGGTGACGTGTGAGTGAAGAGAGGAAAAGAAAACATTTGGAAAAAAGAAATGGCATGCTGGCCTCAGTTAGAAACACCTGAAGACTCCTTAAAGGCCGGAGTGTCCTGATTCCTCTGAATATACAAGTGGCTGCTCCCAGAGGACCAGAGCCTGGAGACTGGGATGGCCCATGAGGAGGAAGGTGATGGCTTCGGAGGTCTTGACACCAACGGGTGGTGGCGTCCTAACTCACCTTGCATGGGTTGTAGGCCAACTGTCCCCAGAGCTGTACTCATGCTGACTTGCTGCTCACTCCCCAAGGAGCCCCTTCTCCAGCACTGGAGGAGTAATCTCTTCCCATCAGCACCATAGTTTGTATTCCAGATGGGTGGTTTAAGGATGATTGTCCTCTTGCTGCCTTGCAGAACTTTGAGTTCCTTCAGGAGAAAGCACCAGGCTGTGCTGGAGGCTTAGCTGAGTTCCAGGGGCCTAGTAGAGGTGGGCAGGACCTGTTCTGGTGATTACTGGGGAAGAAATCTTTTTTTTAAATGTGCCATCCTTTCACTGCTTTCTCTAAGGCCTCATGGTCTCGCTTTCTCACTGCTTCCTCTAATGGCTCACCATCATGGACTTAGCAACCGTCATATCAGCATATTACTTTAAAAGCAAAGGTGCTACCTTTAAAGAATGTGCTCCAGGGGAAGCAACCACCCCAGCCAGGCTTCTGTCTAGAGAACTTGGGGCCTTGTTGCCACAATTTATCATTCTGGTGTCATTCCCAGACAGCCTGCCTGCTCCCCCCACCGTTCAGCTTTTCATCATTATTTCGGGGCTGTTTGCTCAGCCTTTGCTAATGCTGTTGCAATTGTGTTTTGGACCTGACCTCCTGGCAAGCTGTGGGGCTTGGCTGAGGATGTTGGCAGAGGCTGAGCCCAGTGGAGGGGAGCGCCCTCAGCTCATGAGGAAGGGGGAGGAGGTTGGGAAGGAACTCTGAGATAACCCTTGTGCTTTCTGCGCAGGGCAACCAGCTTAGATGCCCTTTTGGAACATTCCCGGTGATAGGGGTCTCCATTCTGGTATGGCTCTCTGCTAGTCTCTCCTCAATTCCAACTCCCCCCTCCCCTCAGATTTTCATGCTGTTGTCACTTCCCAACAAAATGATTGTAATTCACTCCAAATTGTGCTTCGTTTGAAAGGAGCCCAAAAGCAGCACCGAGGGCAGGTTACAGCTGCCTGCCTCCATTTAGGAGCTGGTGGCCCTGGGGGCTAAAGAGTCCATTTGGCCTGCTGAGGGCCTTACCTACACACATAGCCTGAGCCTGCAGGCCAGTGAGACAGCAGAGGAATGGAGAAGAGCAAAGGGCTTTGGTCTGGACATCTGGAAGCCCAGGCGTCCAGAATTATCTCCTATACTGACTTTTCCCATGTTGCCTACTTTATAAGAACAAAACCACCTGCCTCCCCCTTTGTTTTGGATGGATGGATTTCGCATTATTAGTCATGTATGATATACTAAGCTGTTTGCATATTTACATATACTGTTGTAAATAGTAGTACTTCTTAATTTCCCAACATTTCAGATGCTCAGAGAATGAAAGCAATTGCCTAAGGTTGCACCAGTAGTAAGTGCAGACACCGGAACTGTCTTCCTAACTGCAAACCAAGGCTTTCTCTCCTGTACCACACTGCCTCTGAGGAAAGGCAGGCCAGGCACACGCTGATTCTTCCAATCCACTGTCAAATATGCAAGTCGGAAGGACGTTATCACCTTTTTAATTTATTGAGTTCCTTCAACAAAAGGCAAGAAAATGCCTCCAGCTTCTCAGAAGAAAACTGCCACAGAAAACCCAATTTAGGCTCATAGTAACCCCTACGCACTTCTCTTCATGGCTATTTTGATGACCTATCGTGTGGACTGTTGGGCATCATGCTGTAGAGGAATTAGCAGCCTTTTTATGGTCAGCCTAGACAAGTCGGCGCTGGTCAGTGGGAAAAGCGATCTTGAGTGAGAAGCACCTAAATCTAATCCCAGCTGTCTCACTGTGTGTCACAGAACTCATCGTATTCCCTGTCTGGGTTTCAAATTCTCCACCTAAAAAGAGAAACTGGAACCCTTGCAGAGCTGTATTATGAAGAAAATTGGGACTAATGAGTAAAAACATTTTAGGTTCACCAAGAAGCTACCCCCAAACAGAAAGCTATGCTCGAGGTTATTTTCTGCTGCCCGCTCCTCTAAACCAGCTCCCCTTCCCTTCTGAAACAAGTTCTTCCTTCATTGCCCTTCTGCCACCCCCCAAACAGGTGCACATGCAGTTTGCTCTGTCAGAATGTATAATTCTAGTATTTTCCTTATGGGCAAGGAGTCTTATGGTGCAGGCAGGTTATCGTTGAGGCAAGTTTCCTGGGCAGACATAATTATTCACTGAGTCTGTCACAGAATTCATGTTGTTTCATTCCTCTTCCAGGCAACTGGCTGCTCCTCCAGACTCAGGGTTTGGGGTAACTAATTTTACCAGGTCACCTCATTTCCAGGCTCTGGCCGTCTTCACTCCGTGGGTCTCTCAGGGAAACAACTTTTTCTGTCTGGATCTCAGATCCAGTCCCAGAGCTATTCCTTGAATTAAGCTAAAATTGTTCTGCATTTGCCCAGCAGCCTGCTGCTGATCTCAGCAGGACCACAGGGGCTCCTCCCAGGTCTCCCTTTCTTCTTCCCTAAAAGACCTCACGCTGTTTCACAGCTCTGTCCTTCCTACACTTTAGCTCAGTAATGGCTAATGGGTTTCAGAACATGTGTGGACACCAAACAGCTGGGAATGATTGCATGAAATACAGTGTTGACAAGGATTCTAATGCTAAGCCTCAGTTTGGTGAGAAGGAATAGTCTAGAATTGATTAGCAGCGTCTGCCACAGGCATGGGAGGGAGAGGGTCAGCATGCATAATAGGTATTTGCCGTCTCTCCGTCTCTGCTCCGGCATGAAGAGCTGGTTTCCCTGGCCTTGCTTCAAGTGTTCTGAAAAAAAAAAAATCTTTATTCAACTCACATGTTTTCCCCCTTGAAAGTGCAGTACTACTTTTCCTGATAAGAGTAACATATTTAAAACTATACACTTTCAATTTTATCACAGTTGCCTTCCTCAATACAGTGATTTTTGGAGCAGTGGTATTATTTTTGCCTCTAAGTTCGGTGGAAAACCTTACTACTCTTATTTCTCTCCTACCTACTTGAAGAGCTGTTAGGGGAAAAAAAATGAGGCCATAGATTTTTGGAGACAGGTACTAGAAATGTATTTACTCACTAAATATGTCTTTAATGAGTGGTTACTATGTGCCAGACACTGTTCTAGGCACCAGGGATATGAAAATGCAAACATGGACTTTCCCTGCAAGAAACTCACATTCCAGCCTGGAGAATCCACTTGTTAACAACTGACTACAGACATAACATGAAACCTCCCCTATTCCTCTAAGGGAAGTTGACTTGATGGTCTTGGAACTGGAGAATTTTCCTCACCAACTTTCATTTTCTAAAGAGGTTAAGTTGTGGAAGGAAGAACTAAATTCCTCCGTGTTTTTATCCATCAGTGCTTCTCAGGTCCCAGTGTCAAAGATCCCATAATGCCTTTAAAATACAAAAACTGCTGAACTGGGCTAACAAAGCTGACTAAAGTAGCAACAAGCTGGAAACAGTCCTTAGAACCGCTCTGTTCACCCTTCAACCCACACAGATTCCCGTCTTTAGTACTTACCTGCTCACCCTGGCAACCGAACAACCTCTGCTCTGGACTTGAGATCTTTAGGCTATGCCTCCTACTTCCAGTGGAAATTCACATCCCTGGGCTTCAGGTTTTGGGCTTCATTCCAAGATAGAACTTGATGCTTCCTTATATGAATTCCCATCACTGATACCACTGCCTACCCTCAATGCTGCCTTCTCTGACCAAGCCTGACATCTCATCACTGACCTAGCATCCCCCAAATTCCATTTCTGCTGTCATTGCACCAGAATGGGTCTCCCATGTAATTGTTAAAGCATGCTAGAGCATGGGGAAATGCCTGAATTACTTTGGTGATGTCCAGGTATTTCACATTTGCTTTCACTGTGATTCTGGGCTGAGCTTCAGTGCTCATCAACATGTTTGGCAATGCATAGACAAAGCCTTGGCCTGGATAAGGCTTAAGCCATCTGTTCTTTTAAGTGATGGAAAGGATGTGACTGGATTAGCTAGAACCAGGATAATACAAGGAATGCTTTCTGAAGAGCATGACTTTGATGGAAATTTTGCTTTGTGTGTTTATACAGAGAACCATAAAACCCTTGAACGCAGTGGTCAGAAATCTATGGTTAGAGACAGAAAGTTGGTTAATGGTTGCCAAGGGCTTGGGGGTAGGGAAGGATGGAGAATGGAGCATAACTGCTAATGGGTACAGAGTTTTTCGGGGGATGGTGAAAATATTGTAAAATTAGATAGTGGTAATCATTGCACAATTCTGTGAATATACTAAAAAACACTGAATTCTATACTTTAGTAGGATGAATTTCATGGTATGTGAATTATATCTAAATAAAGATTTTTTAAAAATCTATGAGGGAAGTGGGTGTGGCTCAGTGGATAGAGCCCCCGTTTACCATATGGGAGGCCCGGGTTC
>JAQZBX010088273.1:0-12770 GCA_029593785.1 Cabassous unicinctus | reverse complement strand
CTAAGTGATGTAACAAGTGCAAGGCAGTGGGAGCAGTCTGTCCCAGGCATATGCAATGATAGGGATGTATACACATTAATAAGAGAAATTTTAAAACACTCATAAACTGACTAAAAGTCACTTGCTTTGTATTACCCCCATGCATTGGCAATTTGAAACTGTGTCAGTGATAAAATATTCCTCCCCCTAAAAATCTTTTCTTGGTGCAAGTTCTGAACAATTACTACAGTTCACTGTTGAGTTTTAATAACATATATACACTGTTGGGGATTGAATCATGTCCCCCACAAGAGGCATGTTCAGGTCACAGCCCCTGGTTTTCTAGGTGTGAGTCCCTTTTGTAAATGGGACCTTTGAAAAGGTAGTTAGTTAAGGTGTGCCCCCAAACTGAATGAGGGTCAGCCTTAATCCAATATGGCAGAAGTCCTTATAAGCAAAGGAAATTAGATGCAGAAGGAGAAGCCATAGGGAGCAGCCCGAAGCTAGAAGGCAATGGAACTAAATGGAAGAGAAAGGAGAAGATGCCGCCATGCGCATTGCCATGTGACAGAAAAGCCAGGGACCAAGGATCGCAAGCAGCCAGCCCTGGAATGCGACAGTCTTCCAGGAGAAAGCATCGTCTTGCTGACACCTTGATTTTGGACTTCTTCCAGCCTTAAAACTGTGAGCCAATAAATCCCCCTTATTTAAACCAACCCATTGTATGGTATTTGTTTTAGCTGCTAGGAAATTAATACATTTCCTAAGCATCAAATAAGCACCTTTTAAAATTTCGTATCTCTAATGAACGTTTATTCTACATGGAAGTTAATTCTGAGAATGTTGTTTTTGGATTCCTTTTCAGAGTATGTTTGTAATGGCCTAGTAAGTATAATCTGGTTTTGATCACACAGTTTGTGCAACCCCTGAGATGGTGCATATTCCTGCATTTAAACAGCAGAGTCAAATAAACAATGATAGCCCAGTGATTGCAAATAGGAAGACAGAATTCAAATCACTTCAATTCTCTCAATGCATGTGACCATTTAATGTTTTTATTTGTATTTAAAATTTAAAGCAGAGACACATTATGAACTGCAAGGTGTAATATTTTTGTTTGGTTAAGAGCACATTTTATTTCCTACAGGAAATATTTTACTGAACTTGAATAATATCTTTAAAATTGAAATTTATTATTGATTTTATATTAAAATTAACAAATTGAGAAAATGATTTTTACTGATTTTAATGATTTTAAGCAAAAATAATTTTGTTGTATAAAGGACAAAGTGTTAAAAAATAATCTGCTCCAGGTTAAGTACACTAGATATGCCACTGTCTTGCTTAGTAGGTAATGAACATGCACTCAAGATTTTTAAGCAAAAATATTTATATTCTGTGATTTAACAATTTTTATTCTGTGAAGAAGGCTAAGATTTTCTTAAAATTTCAAGTGGCTGTTTATTAATGGACAATCATCTGGTAACTTCTCCGAAAATTAAATTATGCTTTTCTAACATATTTGCAGTTAATTTTAGATTGTATAATTATGTGAATCATTCATTATCAACCAACATTAGCAGACATTTGCTCTGTGCCTGGCATACTGCTGCTTCTTGCCGCTTGGGCTTCAACAATATATAGGGCCTGAGTCTCTGCTATTCTAGGGAATGATAAATAAAAACAAACTGCTATGAAAATGTGGTCAGTAAGATAATAAAGATATGTACAAACTGCTATGGGGCAAAAAGAAGGAGCTCGAGGGAAGCACCAAACCTCAACTACTTTGAAACCAAGACAATATCGCATGCAGGTCAGAATTAAAGGTAACCAATGAAAGTCGATTTACAAACTTTGTCTTCCTATCCAGAAATCTGATCACTTTGACTAGTTTCATCTTCATGAGACTTAATTTCATTACAAAATCATTAAAATCAGAATGTTTTAGATAAATGACTGGTGGCAATGAAAACAGTGGACTGGAGGACAATCAGCTTTGGGATGGTAGACGAAAGGAAAAGAACCAGATGCTTGTGGTTTGGAGAAGAGCACAGATAACGATGTCACTAACAAATCACGTAACAGAGGAGGATGGGCAGATATGAATGAGAAGCTCATAAGTTTATCCTTAGACACATTGTGTATGAGATGCCTATGAGACAACTATATGCAGCTGACCAGGAGAAGTTGGAAAAGCAGGTTTGGAGTCCTGAGACGTGTGGGACTTGTCGGTGTGGTTTTAGAAGTCATCGACTGAGAGGTAGGAATCAAAAACGTGGGGCTGGTTGCCATGGCAAGGGAGAGTATGTATAAGTGGAAGAAAAAAGATCAAGAATGGAACTTGGTGATACATGGTTTTGCATTGTTTTTGTCTGTTTGTTTGTTTTTTGGAAGGGTAGAATTAATATTTTATTGTCATTTATAATCAGATGGCAGTTGGGTATATAGTCTTCATATGTGATCTTTCTTTTTTGTAAATAAAAAAAAAATTACAAGTTAAGTTTTAAACAACTGATGGCTGGTTATGTGTTTAGAAAACATGGTTAGCTTTTAATTCATTAATGGTGGCTTCAAGCTTTTCCTTTTCAGTGCCAGAAAATTCACCCACCTTTTGTCCCTTTTTATAAAACTGAAACGTTGGCATGCATTTGACATCACACTCTGCGGCAACATCCCAACAGTCATTCACATCTACGTCCAGGAACACCACCTTGTTATACTTTTCAGAGAGGGAATGAAAGAAAGTCTTGATCATTTTGTAAGGTCCACACCACATGGCTGAGAAATCAACTACCACAAGTTTATCTCCGGCACTGTTCAAGTCTGCATGAAAATCTTCCCTGACCTCGACCTGCTTTACCATTTTGGCTGCTGGGGGCAGACTGATGAGCGACTGTGGAAATCGTCGAAGAGTACCCAAAAATCAGGACAGAGGCAAGGACTGCATTGTTTTTTAAAAATTTAAAATATAAACTTTGTCATAAAAAGTATAAACTTTCCTAAACTAGCAGTCCCTATCTTTTCCTTCTTTTATGCAGGACAATGGTTAAGAGCATGGGCTTTGGAGATATAGTCCTAACTCTGCCACTCAGGAACTAGATGATCATGGGCAAGTTATGTAATCTTTCTGGGCCTCAGTTTCCTTAATGGATACCAGAAAAATCATTACATACATTTTTTGTGAGAATTAAATGAGATGATGCCTGTAAAGTGCTTAATACAGTATCTGGCATAGACCAAGCACTCAATAAATGTTAGCTACTATGATGATGATGATGATGAAGCATCCACCACAGAGCTCACTGCAATAAAGCTTGGCAGCGTTGTTCTATGTGTTGTTGTTTTTTCTTTCTTTTTTTTGCTCGTTGTTTGCTCGTTGTTTTTACTCGTTGTCTGTTTTTCTTTAGGAAGCACCAGGAACCAAACCCAGGACCTCCCATGTGAGAGGCAGGTGCTCAATTGCTTGGAGCCACATCCATTCCCTGTTCCATATGTTTTTAAAATCTGTTTTCACCTCTCAATGGATGACCCATGTAAAAAGTACTTTGCTGAATAAAAAGTAATTAACTATAATAAATACAGACTGAGGGTTTGCTCTGATTATGTAAATACAGTTGTTACTTCATAAAATAACTTGATGAAAAATTGTTGCATTGAAATAAAATTGAGCTCTTATATTTTTCCCAATTGACACTGAGTTACAATCTGCTGCCTTTGACCCTTCCCATCTTTAAACATTCTAAATATTCACGAATAAAAACAAAACATAACAAAATCCCAAACTTTACGTTTCCTAATGATCCACTACAACAAAGGATGGAAATATTTGGACAGTATTAACCACTGTTGCCTCAAAGGTCCCATTGTTTATGGTTTCATTACCCTTCCCCCCTTATCATTAGCAGTATGTGAGTCTGTTTCTTCCCACACATCGGTAGGTATTTGTAGGTATCCTGAAGCCAAAAAATGTATCATATTAATCATTAATCCACAGAATCCAGCCCAGTCAGTATTCAGCATACAGTAGGTGCTCAGTAAGTGTTCCTAAGTAAATGAGTAAGTGGTGAATGAAGGAAGTCAAGAGCACATGTAGGACAGGGAGAGATCATTTGTATTATGCAAAATAAGGAGGTGGGACAGTTGGCCTCTGAGGTCCCTTCAGGTTCAGCTGGTGAAGAGCCATTGGCTGATGCATCGCCTCAGAATGGCATCATAATGTAATTATACGATCAAAGTCTGTCAGTGGTATAGAGATAAATAATATGAAGGGCTGGCTTTGTTTCACGAGGGGTTTCAATATTCATAAATTATTGCTATTTTGATGGAACAACAATTTTAAAAATAAAGAATTCAGTCCCTTGGAAAAAGTAAAAAGGATGTACTTTAAAATTGCATAAGCTTTCTTATGATAAGGAGGCTAAAAAAAAATAAAAAACAGGGCAGAGGTTTGACAGACTTGCTGATGAGAAGTGAAATTGCTGCACCAAAGCCAGTCCTTTTGAAAGAATCATGCTATTAAGCAAAGATCCCATTATAATGCCCTATATGATCGCCACAGTGCAGTACAAAGTAGAATTAGATCAAATTGAATTACAGCTCCATCATGTACTCTGACCTTGTAAAGTGAGGACAATAATGCGGACGTTGATTGTGAAAGGCCTGTCCTTCCACGTGTAGGCTCTAGATAAAATGTGCTCCATTATTTTTCCTTACAAAAGTTCCCTTTCCCTTATGCTGTTACGAAATCAAAACATCAGTGACACCCTTGCTGAGTCAAAGATGAGGAGTGTGTCACTCACTAAACTGGATAAAATCTACATACCCACAGGAGAAAGAATACTTATTACAATCTCTTTCAGCATAGGACGGGTATAATTTATTCTCACTTTCCACACTACACAGAGACAGAGACTAAGCTCGATAGTTAAAGCAATTATTTAAGAGTGTTGGCAGAGGAAAACAAGAAGCAGAAAACACCTAATGCTGACTGGCAAGGAGATAGATTAGCTGATCTTTTTGATTCTGAAAATGGGTCACTGTATCCTCGGCAGTAACCTTGGAATTCGAATGACGGTGGAATACAGTCGGTAAAACAGAGAGTGCTGACCAGAGAACCAGAGCAGTGATGAAGCAAACAATTAACTTTGGTAGCCCTAACTATAGCAGGAATAAGTAATTTGCAAGGTGTGAAATAATTTTGTTTCTAGCAAGAATAGAAGATCCTGAAGTAGCAGTCTCCTGGGTTCCCACATGCTAACCTCTCTTCAAATTTCTAACTTGAGTGAGTAAAAACAGCAATGGGCTGGGAAGTTGATGAACCAGGTTGGACTCTTGGCTTGCGTTTCATTACTTTAGCCTCTTTGAATCTCCATTTCCTGAGTGTAAATTAGGTGAGGTTGGACCACAAGATCTCTGAATCATCTTCCAACTCTAAAGCTCTATGAGTCTATGACTTCAATTTTTAAATGAATTTCATTTTATTAACAACACCAATCTTACATTTCTATAATAGCTTTGCTTTTAGGAGCACATATATGATCATTACCTCCATTTTATAAAGGAGGAAACTGAGACCTGGAGGTGAAGATGATTTATCCCTTGATATTATGGGATTTAGAAAATGCAGTCATTTTTTTTTTAAAGGCAAAATTAATAGGTCCAGAGTGAAATAAAGGTAGTCTTAACATTTCATAGTTGTAAAACAATTTGGTTGCAAAGTAACTTACTTCGGGCTATGATGTGGGTGTGACCAGTTTTGGCACAAGTGCAAACAATGCCTTGTACCATATGGATAAAAGTAAACAAATAAGTCTTTAAAAAAAAAAAGAATTACTATAAATCTAAGCCAACTGACCTACAGCACTTTATTGGTACTTTTAATAGCAATACAGCATTCTTCCCCTTATTATAATTATTTATGAATAGGCTTTATTGCCTCTTTTATACGTTTCCATATATCCCCCAAATTGCTTAGAATAATAAGCAATAATTGAATATTGAATAATTGAATAATAGGCAATTATTATTGAATAATAAGCAATTCAAAATCAATGATTCTCCAAAACAATGGCTTTGATTTTTTTACAACAATGTGCAGGTAAGAAATATTTTACACTGTGACCCAGTACTCATATACTACACATAACTATAAATATATAAATGAAACAAGTGTTTCACAAAATACTTGCCCTAATCAAGTGAGATACTCTAACATTTTCTAGTCTTTTCTATCTTACTCTATTCCATTCTTCTTAACAATGGTAAAGACACACTGATTTTATGAACCTCTAATGAGTCTCACCCTACAAGTTGAAAAGCAGTGCTCCAGAAGAGTTGTTTGTTTATCTCGTGCCTTCCTATAGAAGCTCAAAAGCAAAATACTTACCTTCCCAGATTCCTTTGCAGCTAGGCATGGTTACGACCCACTTCTGGCTAATGAAATGTAAGCAGAAGTCACTGGGTGGGTCTTCTAGGAAAGTTTTTTAAGGGCCAGATTCTGTTGGCATGCCCCTTTAGCCTCTTGCCCTTTTTACCCTTCTTCTTGCCTGAAATGTGGTGCAAGAGGCACCTACTGACAAGCAGGAGAACAAATCCTACCTTGGAAAAACAGATAGAACAATGTCCATGGTGGCATTCTGAGCCACCAGATCAGCCATGGGCTGCCTACCACAGACATCTTATTAAGTGACACAAATCCCTTGTTTATATCACTGTTAGATTTTTGGCTACTTACAGCTGAATTTATTCCAGATTGATGCTATAGTCAATTAATATTCGTGGACTCAGTGATCCTCCATGGGAAGTAAGGTTTTAAAGGGAAAGAGTGTTTTCTCTGAAATTTACTTTGGAGATCTTCAAAGACTTTTATGTATATAAGGAAGGCTTTAGAGCTCTCCAGTATGTTAAATGCTTCCAGTGATCGGTCCATGAAAAGAATCCTCTTCGCAAAAATTTTAATCATTTATTCATTAATTTCACCCCCAGGCATAGTGCTCGTCAATGAGGATACCTCAAAGGATAGAACCCAATCACTATGCCCAAGAGGCTACAGTCTGGTGGGAGACGCAAAGATGTAAACATGTTCGTAGAACACTATGACATAACTGTTGTGATGGGGTCTATCAGAACACCAGGAGGGAACAGAAGATGAGGTAGAGGGGACGTATGTGCCTTTCAGCATCATAGGCAAAAAAATAAAACTAGCAAATTTTGCTCAATTATCCAAGTCCCTTCATTTCCCTTCTAAAAATGTACCTAAAAGATTATTTGAAAAATGGAATATTGTGGTGAAATATCTTTCCATGGCCTCCAATGAAACCCTCACAGGATCCCTGAAAATGCCCCATGGAAAAGAACTTTTTTTTTTTTCCAATTAAATCTCCAAAAGCTTTTTGCAAACTAGAAAAAAAGAATTACTGCTTGTCATTTCCATCACATTTATTTTGTTTGTCTTGGTTAAACTGGCACAATTGAAGATGTTAACTGACTTCTATTTTAGCACTTTGACATACCAGAAACAAGAATTTTTATCATAACAGTGACTAAGTTAAACAAATCAAACTATGAAAGCAAACTCCTCATTAGGACTGCATGACCTCAATACAGTAGTTTAACATTACAAGCAAACTCTTTCACAAATAAACAGATATACCAACTTAAGTCTATCTGGGATTTTCAATACCTTTACTTATAGTGACCATATTTTCAAACAAACCAAAAATTAATGGAGCCTAATTGATGAAATTGAAACTAACCTAAAAATCCATACAAATAACCATACCTGAATCCCACCTAGCCTGAGGTCTGGGAGAGGGAAGGGCACACAGGTATCAAGCAACATAGCTTAGGTGCAATTTCTATTTTAGCCCAGACATGTCTTTTTCTTCAAAGAAAACAACAGATTTTTGATAACCACGATAGTTGGCAAATTGTAACACATTCAAAGTCAAAGGGAGTGACAATTTTCTCAATAAAATTTTATCCAATAAAAGGATAAATACCATTGATCTTTTACTGAATAATGGTATTAAAAACCAAGAGGGGGCGGATGTGGCTCAAATCCATCTCCCATATGGAGGGACCTGGGTTCGATCCCCGGGACCTCCCGGTAAAAGAAAAAAAAATTGGACAGAGATGTATTTCCCAAGAAACAGTTGTGCAGATGACCCAAGTAGTAATAAAATTAATTAAAAAACAAAAAACAAAAAACCAAGAGCTGGGCTTTAAGTGTGCTTCTGGTTACAGAGGTGTTACTGCCCCTAGTCCCTCCAAGCATCAATATTTACACAGACACACACACAAATCTTCACATATACAACAGTGACTCCACTCCTACTATCCCCAATTCCAACCCAACACCATAAGGTTCATGCTAGCCTTCCCCATTTTATTAACTACAGCTTCTTCCTCCAGCCATGAGAAAACCAGCTCTCATCATGTTCAATAAATTCACTTATTTATTCTATACATATAGAGTATTTACAGAATTGTTAGTGTATTCTCCTGTGAAAAACATTTTTACTAACTATATTACATTATTTTTGTACAGTTTCTTTTTGTATCTGATCAAAATGTTGACAATATGCAGTCAAAATCTTGTTTTCCAAGGTTATTTAAGTTATATCTTTTCTTCTCTACCCCCTGCAGCATAGGCATGTCATATATTTGTAATACAGTTAGGTCCATTTGTTACTGTTTGTATTGTCTTGAGCTACTCTCACATCCTGGTTAATTTTAACAATTTATTGATGTTGAGGTTGTGTGAAACATTACTATGGCTCTAAAAAGTATAACTAGAGAAGTGCCACTCCCTCCTTGTTTCTACTAACCTGTTTTCTTTCTCTGCTTTTATCCCTTCTTTTCCCACCAATCCCTTGTAGACAACCAGTCTCTTTACAGTTTCTGGTTTATCCTTCTTGTATTTCTTTTACACAAATGAGCAGATACCTGTGTATTTTCTTATAACTCCTTCTTTCTTATATGAAAAGTAATATAGTATAGATACTCTTCTGCACTTTGCTTTTTCAGCTTAACAGTATATCTGAAAATAACTTCAAATTAGTTTAGAGATCTTCCTCATTCTTTTATACAGATGCTTAGTACTACATTGTATGGATGTACCATAGTTTACTCGACCACAGTTATGTATGAGAATTTAGATGATTCCAATATTTTGTGATTGCTAAACAATGCCGCATTAAATAACCATATGCATACGTATTTTTATATTATTGGAGGTGTATCATCAGGGTAAATTCCTAGAAGAGAGATGGCTGGGTCAAAAGGCAAATGAGGGGGATGGATGTGGCTCAATTAGTTGGGCGTCTCCCATATGGAGGGACCTGGGTTCGATCCCCAGGACCTCCCAGTAAAATAAAGAAAAATATAGAAGGCGCGCGGGCCACCAGGCCCCGCGAGCAGGTGAGCCCCCAGGCCCTACACGCAGGTGTGCTGTCACGCCCCGTGAGCGGGTGCACCGCCAGGCCCCGTGTGTGGGTGTGCCACACGCAGCAAGATGATGATGTAACGGGAGAGTGACACAAGGAAGAGGTTAAGACGAGACATGCCGAAAAACCAGGAATTAAGGTGGTGCAGGTGGCAGAACGTCTCTCTCCCACATCAGAGGTTCCCAGGATCGAATCCCAGTGAAGACAGGAGGAGAAGAATGAGAAGAGAGGGCAGGGAACAGACACAGAGAATTGCCCAGTGAATGGACACAAAAACAGCAGAAACGGGGGTGGGGGCAGTTAAAAATGGGCTGGGGATTGAACCTGGGACCTCATATGTAGGAAGCTGGTACTCAACCACTAAGCCACATCGGCTTCCATGAGTTGATTTTTCATTTGTTTGCTTGTTGTTTGTTTTTTTGTTTTTACGAGGCACCGGGAACTGAACCTGGGACCTCCCATGTGGTAAGCAAGTATGCAACTGCTTGAGCCACATCTACTCCCCACATACAGTTTTGTTAAGAGGAAATATTGACAAATTTCCTTCCAAAAGACTTATGTCCATTTAAATTTCCACCAAACATGAAAGTGCCTGTTTACCCAGTCTTGCCAGTAGAATGCATTGTTGTGTTTTTAAATTTTTGCCGATTGATAGGTAAAAAAATGGTATCTCAATGTTGATTTAATTTGCTTATGTTTTTCTTTGTTTTCTTAGTATTTTGTCTGGCATGTTCATCCTTGTTTTATGGATAAATAGTACCTTCTCTTATCACTCTGGGAATATTAATGATAGTTTCTTCAAACTTTTCTCCTTGTATAGTCTTCTAAATGCTGGCAAGGATGAAGTGTGACTGGAACTCTCAGACACTGCAGGTGGGAATGTAAACTAATATAATTATTTTTTTAAAAATAGTTTAGCATTATCTACTAAAGATTCAAATAAGAATTCCCGTTGACCCAGTAAGTCCACTCCTTGGTATACATCCAATAAAAATGTACGTATTCAAGATACATATCCAAGAATGTTCATAGCAGCATTATTTGTAATAACTAAGAACTAAAAACCCCAAATATGCAGCAATAGTAGAACAGGAATATAAATGACCATGGTGTATCATTCAGTGGAATGCTATATAGCAATGAAAATGAGGAAACTGCAGCTACAATTAACAATATGGATACATCTCACAAATATTGCATGAGAGAAGCCAGGTATAAAAGAATATATGCTGTATGGTTTCATGTACATAAAAGCAAAACTAGCATGTAAGAGGGACAAAACAAGTGCTTAGTGGTATATGCTTAGGTAGTAAAACTACTAAGAAAATCAAGACAATGTTCCTATGAAAGCCATGATAGTAGTGGTTGTTCTGGGGTGAGGAAGGGAATAAGGACTAAAAAGGACACAAGGGGGAGATTCTGGGGTGCTGGCAATGCTCTGTTTCTTGACCTGCGATAGTTTTTAGCTGTTTATTTTGTGATAAATCAATTGTTTTGTACACGTTTCCACATTTCAACACATAAAAAAAGCTTGGAATTTAAAGATGGAGAAGAAAGGAGGACGAGAGGATGCAAGCGAAGGAAGAAAGGCAGACTGCCCCCCTAGACCCCCACTAACATGCCCGTGTGGACCTAAATAGCTGCTGTGGATTAGCTCGTCCCTGTTGTCCATGTGCCTCACCTAAAACAAGCATTCCAGAAAGGGCTCTTCTCCCTCTGAAAACTTCTAAAATGAGGAATTCTCCAGGGCTCCAGGAATCATCAGATTCAACAGAGTTTGGGGATTTATATACATAGTATTTATGTTTATGGTCCCTTTTGTTCAGTGCAGCTGAAAAATCTGTAAACAGCTAGAAATAGCCTAATGTTTGAACTGCAGCTTAGACACAAATGCGGATCCCTGTCTGAGGACAAACGGAATCACACAAACAAGAGTCAGCCCCACGGCCTTCTCTATCCATCAGAATCGACCCATTCTCTTCTTGCCTTCTAGCAGTAAATGTCCATCTTAACCAGAAGGATAACTGAGTGTGTTCACCTTCCCTAAGGAAGAATAAACACCTGCATGCAATGACCTGCAGAGGAAGCCTTAACTGGAAACATCATAGATAGAAAGGACACCTCATTTCCACTACAGGGTGCAGTCCTGAAGAGACTGGTGGACTGCCAGTTCTGTGCACCCTGGAAGGTCCACAGGCTAAAGAATGATAAACCAGAAAACTAAAAAGAAGGAAAGACGAGATGAAAAGAGTGGTAAGTTCGAAACAAGAGGAGAGAAGAAAAGGAATAAAAGTGTCTAGCATGTATTAAGCAGGTATGCACCAGGCACTGTTGTAAGTGCATTACAGACACAGCAGCAACACTTTAAGGTAGGTACTACGACTGCCCCCATTATACGCAAAGGAAAATGACGGCACTCAGAGGTAAATGACCCATTCAAGGCCACACAGGAAGTAAGCAATCCAGGCAGTGTGAGTGTGACTTGGTCAACAGCTCTCTTGAAATATTATGCACACCATTGCCATTGGAAGTTCAAGTGTATGGTTTGATTCAACTACATCATTAGGGCATGCAGGGTTGAGTCCTCGTCCCCTTGGTGGGCTATATAAGTGGATGCTCAATCAAGAACACAGAGAAGATACATAGAGGAAGAAAGACAGCTCCATAGACATAGCAGAGGCCCAGGGAAGAGCGATGAGCCATTTGCCTGATACTTTACAGCTGGCCTTGTGAAGAGACCAGAGCAGCTGAGCCTGGAAAGGAACAAGCCCCAGGAAGAGAGATGAGTCCTATGCAGCCTACAGCTGAGCTCAGAAGAAGCTGGACCCATGGAGCTGGAAGAGGAAGAGGAGGGGAAGGGGGGCAGATGTGGCTCAAATGGTTGGGCGTCCGTCTCCAAATGGAGGGACATGGGTTCGATTCCCGGGACCTCCCAGTAAAAATAAAGAAAAATATAGAAGGCGCGTGGGCCACGAGACCCCATGAGCAGGTGCGCCTCCAGGCCTTGTGCACAGGTGCGCCGCCAGGCCCCGCGAGTGGGTGAGCCCCCCAGGCCCCTTGCATGGGTTTGCCATCAGTCCCCGCGAGCGGTGTGCTGCCAGGCCCCGCTGAGCCACGCAGCAAGATGATGATGTAACAGGAGAGTGACACAAGGGAGAGCCAAGACAAGACGCACCAAAAATCCAGGAACTAAGGTGACACAGGCGGTAGGACGACTCTCTCCCACATCAGAGGTTCCCAGGATTGAATCCCAGTGAAGACAGGAGGAGAAGGATGAGAAGGGAGGGCAGGAAACGGACACAGAATTGCCCAGCGAATGGACACAGAAACAGCAAAAATGGGGGG
>JAQZBX010088272.1:0-12766 GCA_029593785.1 Cabassous unicinctus | reverse complement strand
CATTGCGCCACAGCCGCTTCCTGCCGTGAGGTTGCTGCATCAGCCCACCGCACCGCTCAGGCCGGCGTGCCCTCACAAGGAGGCCTCGGGGCGCGAACCCGGGCCTCCCATATGGTAAACGGGGGCTCTATCCACTGAGCCACACCCGCTTCCCTCTCAGTGTCTTCTTAATATCCTTTCTCTTCTTTCACTTCATTAAATTGATTGATGATATTTATTTGGACAGCCTTTATTATTTGTTCCATGTTCTACATCTCTTCCTGTTTTTTAGTTATTCATTAGACTTGGCCTTGTCTTTCTGTTTCTTAGTATGGCTTGTGATTTGTTATTGGTGTCTAGGCATCTGTTTATCTTGATGGGCTTATTCAGTTGGTTAGCTTCTCTTTCTGCTCTATAGTTTTATTTTGTTGATTTTGTGTGTGTGTGTGTGTGTGTGGTAAGTTTCCTTTTTGATGCTTGCTTCCTCTTATTCTATATCCTTGCAGTTGTCTGCATTCCTTTGGAAAAAAATATTGGGACCAGAGAAAAGGAAAGAGATAAGAAGAGAAAAATACTACTACTACTACTAATAAAAAAGTAGAAGAGGAACCATATAAGAGACTGGAAAATAAATAATATGAGTGAAAAATCATAAAAAATACAAAGGAATAAGAATAAAAAAGGTGTAATAGAAAAAAATGAAACAAGAAAGAATATAGTGAAAAAAAAATAGAATGAATTAAAAGGCCAGAAAGATGAGATGAAAAGAAGAGAGAGAGAGACAGAGAGACAGAGAGACAGAGAGAGAGAGAGATGAACAAACAAGAAGAGGTAGAAAGAAAGAAAAGCAACAGAAGACAGAAGATAGAAAAATGAAGGAAAGAAAATAAATAAAGTAGGTAGAAAAAAATAAGTAAAAGAAAAAAAGGAAACAAAGAAAGGGAAAAGACAACAAAGAAGAAACAAAACAACAACAAAAAATAACCCGGGGAAAACAGCCTTTCCTCTTAGGCCTCTTGGGAGCTTCTCATGCTTCTGGTGCTCATCAATCAATCACCCTGCAAGCTTCCTTCTGCAGGTGATATACCCAGTTTTAGAAAATAAAATAAAGGAAAAAAAAAAAGAACAGATAAAAAGTAACAGATCCAAAAAAACCTAAAAAAAAAAATCTATCTATATGTTCCCTATCATAAGGTTCTGGCTTGGTGCCTGATAACTGGATGGTTCACCCTCTGGATCCCTTCTCTTAGGAGGTACTGGGAATCCAACCAAGGACCTCATATATGCAAGGCATGAATTCCTACACTGAGCTACAATCACTCCACAGGTTAAGTTGGCTTCTGAAAGCTTATCTGGCTCTTCCTGGCCCCATTCCTTCAGGTGAGTTGGGATTCTAACAGCTTGCCAGAGCTGGTCTGTTTAGGGGCCTGTCTCTGCCCTCTCATCAAACTAGTTCCTCTCTCTCCCTGGGTGGCTGGGTGTGACAGCCTACCTGATCACATCCCCCCTCTCCTCTCCCTGGGGCCATTTCAGTGCAGGTTTTGGTCTTTTTACAATTCAAAGGGGGTTATGCTGGCCAAACTCACTGAAAATAAACCACTTACCACCTTCCACTAGACCCCTCTTCCTCCCAGGGAACACTCCCTCCCACTCAGTTGACTGCAGTGAGCCAGGAGTTTTACTAAAGCTATTTGCCTTGAGGGTGGGGTATATGTGCCATTTTCAGGCACAGAGGCCAATAACTCAGTTTTCCTTTGGCCTCTTTATCTCTTTGTCTTGCTTCCTCCTGGAAGATACCCAAAGCAGGTCCCTTGTTTAGGTTTTTGCCCTTTCTCCATTGTTTCTTATGAGAGAGTTGAGCTCTGCCTACCTACATCGATGCAATCTTCCCAGAAGTGTCCAAATTATTTTTTAACTTAATTTTTAAAGAAGTTTTAGATTATAGAAAAGTTACATTGAAAATATAGTGGATTCTCATTTACCCCACACCCTCCTTCTCTGACATTTCCCCCTATAAATAACATCTTACGTGAGTGTGGTATATTTGTAACAATTGATGAACAAATATTGAAGCATTGCTACTAACCATGATCTATAGTTTATATTATGGTGTACACTGTGCACCCTACAATTTTATAGGTTTTGCCAAAATGTATAATGGTCTGTATCTGTCATTGCAAAATCCTGCAAAACAATTCCAATGCCCTATGTTTCAAGCGATTTTTTATAAGGCTTCCAAGTCCACTTAATTGGGAAACAATAGTCTCTTCAACAAATGGTGCTAGGAGAACTGGAGATCCATATGCAGAAGAATGAAAGAGGACCCTATCTCACAGCATATAAGACAAATAACTCAAAATGGATCAAAGACCTAAATATAAGAACAAGGATTATAAAACTCCTAGAAGAAAATGTCAGGAAACATCTTCAGGATCTTGTGTTTAGCAATGATTTATTAGACTTTACACCAAAATCACAAGAAACAAAAGGAAAAATTGAAAAAAAAAGGGAATTTATCAAGGGAGAAGGAGTGTTGGGAGGCATTAGAGTAGATACAGATGGGGAAGGTAGTGTAGTTAGGTATGTGAACTGAGGTGTTTAGAGGTCCCAATAGAAGAAGAGAGTAGGTTCTAAGGTGATGCTGCTAGCTCAGAGTGTTGTGAGAAGCTGGCTGATGGATCATCAGTATTCTGCCCTTGCGCTGGGTGAGATTGTGGCAATAGGCTGGTCTGTAAGATTGGCAGTTGCCCGGTGCTAAGGAGTAGCTAGACAGGCCATGAATGTTTCTGGTTGGGACACATAGAGCCAGCATGAAGATTTATTTGCTCTTTTGGACAAGATTTTTTATGCGGTATATTGCTTGCCCTGCCCCTAGCAATAGAATGATGTAGTAGACTACGTGAAGCTTCATTTGGGCTGGAGATAGAGGAAATAGCACACAGACACTACTTAACTTTGATTCTTGAAGAGGTATTTCAGGCCATCCAATGGCTGGCACTTGAATGTCTGATTTCATCTTCTGGCAAGTTGATACTTCCTTGGACAGTGGGCTTCACTTGGGATAAGTGCACCAAGCTGGCAATTCTTTTTACTTTAACAGCTGTGAGAGT
The DNA here is from genome assembly GCA_029593785.1 of Cabassous unicinctus. Taxonomy (NCBI): domain Eukaryota; kingdom Metazoa; phylum Chordata; class Mammalia; order Cingulata; family Chlamyphoridae; genus Cabassous; species Cabassous unicinctus. The sequence goes on along the minus strand of JAQZBX010088272.1, from coordinate 9,677 downwards.
GTTCAGAACCACAGAGTAAAGTCCCTCCCGTTTTGGCCTAATTAGGAGTGAGGCCAGTTCTCCTGCCAAGTTTTGATCAGAATCTGGTCTCCAGGTTTAACTTTAGATAGAGGTAATCCACAGTTGGGGCTAGGGAGGATTTTGTTACCAAGCTCCTAGATGATTTGTTGAGTTTTTCCTAGGTTTATACAATATTTGGTGAGTTCCTGCGTCTCCAGATCTAGTACCAGGTCCTGGGTGAGGAAAGGTCACCCGTAGACCATTTCAAGGAGCTAAGCTGAAATGGGTCTTTTGGAACTATATGCAGCCTCAGCAAAGTAACGAGTAGATTGGTGACCCAATGTGATGTCGTTTCCTGGCAGTTTGGCCAGAATTTGTTTCAGGGTTCAGTTGGCTCTTTCTATTTTCCCTGAGGACTGGGGTCTCTAGAAACTATGAAGATGATATTTATGTCCAAGGGCAGCTGATAGACCTTGAGTTATTTTGGTAGTAAAGGCTGGCCCATTGTCCCTTTGGAGGGACTAAGGCAGTCCAAACCTGGGGACAATTTCCTATAGGAGGGTCTTTTGCCACCTCTTTTGCTGTTTCCCTTCTAGAGGGAAAGGCTTCCAGCCATCCAGTAAAAATATCTACCAGTACCAAGAGGTACTTACATACCTGGCAAGATGGCATATGGGTAGAGACTATCTACCACTACTCCCCAGTGTATGATCACCACATCTGGAGAGAAGGATTTAAGGAAGGAGGTTTGTTAAGTCCCCGGTTGTTTGGGTCATTGCATATAAGAAGCAACTTTTGGTGACCTCCTTGATTGTTTTTGCCAGGCCCTGACCCTCAAAAGCCTGTTTGGCTAAGTCAGTCAGGGCATCCCTCTCTAGATGAGTGGTTTGGTGGAGTACATGAAGGAACTTCCTCTGCACTGTTCCTGGCAGATAGTCTTGAGCTTCCTTAAGAAACCACCCACTAGCTTCTGGGGTGAACTCTAGGCTAGCCATTTTGGTTCACTTATCCTGGGTATAATTTGGAGCCTTAAGTAGTGGGGCATGTTCTGGGATGAAGGCTAGGAAAAACAACAGACCCCTTACTAAGTCCACACTATACTATATTACACATCCGCACCAACAGCCCCCACAGGAATAATGGGTTTTTTTGAATTTCAATTCATGCTCATGGACCCGTTTTTAAGAACCCCTGTTCTAGATGGTCCAGGATTTCTTGCCAGTGCTTAATAGGGTAGCCTGCTGTTAGTAAGGAGCCTCATCCCTGCCACACAGCAGAATGGGAGTGGAGGAAGAGAAACACAATTAGAATCTATGTAAATGTTAGCTCTTTTCCCAGTGGCTAGTATTAAGCCTTAGGTTAGGGCAATTAACTCTGCCCTCTGGGCTGAGGTCCCTGGGGGAAGGGCTTGGGCTTCTATAGTTTTTTGAATTGAGAGACCACTGCACAGCCTGCCCTTTTAATTCCTTCCCTGACAAAACTGCTTCTATCTGTGAACCACTCAGTGTGGGTTTGTTAGAGGCTCATCTTTCAAATCTGGCCTGCTTGAGAGTTTCAAAACAGGAATGGAGGAGGGGCCCCTCAAGATCTGACCTTGGGCTTTCTGCAGGTAGCAGGGTTGCAGGGTTGAGGGTTTGAAAAACCCTTAGCTGCACCTCAGGGGTCTCTAGTAATTGAGCCTGGTATTTAATTAATTGGCTATCTGTGAGCCATTGATGGTCCCTGGTATCAAGCACATCTTTCACCTCATGTGGGGTGAAGACTGTGGGAGGATGCCCCCAGGTTAATTTGGTGGCTTGTTCAATTAAAAGGGCCATTGCCCCTACTGCTCTCAAGCAAGCTGGCTATCCCTGCACTGTGTTATCCAGGGTTTGGAGAAATAAGCTACTGGTCTAGAATATCACCGAGTTTCTGGACTAACATTCTTAGAGCCACTCCCTTCTCAGTTACATACAAAAAGAAAGGCTTGTTTGGATGAGGAATTCCTAAGGCTGGAGGGCTAATTAAGGCCTGTTTTAAGGCATGGAAGGCAGTTTCCCTCCCATTCTTAGGGTTGATTATTGGCCCCTGAAGTAGCACTGTACAGTGGCAGAATATTTTGCCAAAACTAGGTATCCACACTCTACAGTAATGAGCCATTCCTAGTAAAGCTCACAGTGTTTTTTTTTTGTTTGGGACTGGGAAATACTGGTGATAGCTTTAACTCTTCCTGGGGAGAGAGCCCTTTACTTCGGGGTAGGAGAAACCCTAAATAGTGTGCCTTGAATGCCGACACACTGTAGCCCCTATCGGCTATGAAATTAAGGACTAAAATGGTGTTGGTATCAGAAATTTCCTTTATTGGACTACAAAGCAACAGATCATCCACATATTATGAGAGAGCACTGAGACAAAGGGAGATCAGCTAGATCCTGATCTAAGGCTTTCCCAAAAATATGGGGGCTGTCTTGGAGCCCTTGCGGCAATATGGTCCATGTAAGCTGTACTGGAGATTTAAGGTTGGACTCCTGCCATCAAAGGTGAAAAGGAACTGGGAGTCCTTGTGCAAAAAAAGGCTTTCCTTTAAGTCAAGAACAGTAAACCAAGCCGCGGTTTCTGGGACCTGGTTTAGCAGAGTGTGTTGGGTATGACCAGATGGATCAGTATAACAAAGTTATTAACTGCTCTTAAGTCTTGAACCAGTCAATAATTGCCATTGGGCTTTTTTACAAGAAGAATGAGCATGTTGCAAGGAGGCCATTCTTCAAGAACTTTTTAATCATGGGCTGGAGGCCTTTAATAGCTTCCTTCTTAAAGGGATATTGCTTTCTATGAGGGTAGGGCTGGTTGGTATTGTAAGTGATAGAAAATGGAGGAATCTGGAGGCCCCAACCGGGAATTCCCATATCCCATACTAAGGGAGTTATTTGCTTGGCTATTTCTTGGGTAAAGTTTATTTTATCATATTTTCTGTTTTGGTTTGTACTTTTTATCCTATCTTAAAAGTCTTTTCCTACATCAAGTTCACATAGATATTTTCCTTGGATTTCTTCTACATTCTTTATAATTTTAGACTTTATATTGAAGTGGAACACTTCTTACAGAAAGAAATTTAGCACCCAGACAACGTGGTTAAATGAGGAACCTTTATTACCGGCCGGCCGGGGCTCCCTCCAGCAGTATGAAGAGAAGCAACTCCGGCTTCCCGCGGTGGGTTTTTATGGGGGATTTTAGCAGGGTCAGCATGATTAAGCAACTTTTTCGTGCCAAGATACCAGATTGGTTAATTAAAACAAAGCATCATTTTTTCTCGCGCCAGAAAGGGTGATTGGCAGCTTCAAACTTACACTTTAAACGCATATCTGTTTTATACATATCCAGCAGAGCAAGCAAGCAAGTAAGCAAGAAATCTTACAGAACCTAATGTTTGGAGTTAGCATCGGCGTTAAGGGGGTTTGGGTTAATCTTTACTAGGGGTGGTTTGATCACCCTTTGTTGAAGATACTATTATTTTTCATTATTGACTAAGCTCTTTAATTAAAAATAAATTAACTGCTTATGCGTGAATTGATTTACGGAATATTGATCTATTGGTCTATGCTAACCTCAATTCAACATGGTTTTGCTTACTGTATTTTATATTAAAACTTGAAATCAAGTACTATAAGTCTTCCAAATTTATTTTTAGAAAGTATTTTGTTTATTCTATGTTCTTTATATTTCCATATAAATTTTAGAATCTATTTATCAATTATTTTGGAAAAACTTACTTAATTTTGGGGAGGGATTGCTTTGAGTCTAAAATAAAATTGAGAGTAATTGATATCTAAACAAAATTGAGTGATACAATCCAAAATATGCTTATTTCTTAAATATATCTTTAAGTTTTATACAAATATTTTTAAATGTAGAAACCTTACCTATCTCCCATTACTATATCCCTAAATATTTTGTCTTTGATTCAAATGTGTGTGGTATTTTTAGATATTATTTTAACTTGCTCAATGCAGCAATTAAGAAATGCAATCGATTGTTCTTTATTTACCTTATATCTTATGATCTTTCTAAATTTATTTTTTAATCCAGTAGTTACTTGTTGATTTGTTATTTTTCTTTATATTCAAAGATATCATCTATATATAAAGACATATTTTATTTCCTCCTTTTCTCCTTTATTTATTTACTTTTTTAGTTTTGGTTTTAATAAACTAGTTAAGAAATCCAGTAAAAATTGAATAGATGTGGCAAAACTGGATATCCTGGATATGCTCTGACCTTATATGAAAAAGTGTACAAAATTTCACTATTAAATATGATGCTAGCTATATGTATTTTATAGTTGATTTTACAGATTTTAGTAATGCTCTATTTGCATTATTATGAGTGTGTTTATCATGGGTAAGCTCCACCTAGTCATGATGTTGTTTTCTTTTTATATATTGCTGGATTCATTTGCTAATATTTTGTTAAGTTTGTTTTTCATCTATGTTTATGAGGAATATTTGTCTGTAATTTTAATTTCTTATGTATTTCCTTGTCATGTTTTGATGTCAAATTTATTTTGAACTCACAACACCAGATTTGGAAGTTTGCCATTTTTTTCCACTTTCTGAAAGATCTTTATTTCTTAAATGCTTGAAAGAACTAATATTGGCAGTGTATGGACAAGAAATTTTCTTTATGGGTATGTTTTTATTTACAAATTATATTTATTTAACTAAAAATAGGCCTATTTAGATTATATCAGTTTGGTAAGTATTATCCTTAAGGAATTGATCCATTCCATTCAGGATTCATATTTATAGGCACTAAATTATTCACAATAGTTTCTTTTTAATTATGAGTTGAATCTTTTCTCTTTCATCCCGATATTGGTAATTTGCATTTTCTTTTTTTATTTGCTTGTTCTAACTTGACTAGTTTTTATTTGTTTATTCTAACTTGTCTAGTTTTCCTCAGGTTTATCCATTTTTATAAATTTGTTCTCTTAGAAAGAACTTTTAACTTTATTGATTACCTTTCATTAATCAATAGTATTAATTTTAATTTCATTTATTTTTCTCTTATTATTTCTATTTGTGTGTTCTTTGAATTTAATGTATTCATTTTTCATAACTTCATAATTTTGATGGTAAGGTCATTATCTTAATCCTTTCTTAATTTTCCTAATATAACCTTTAAATCTAGGAATCTCCTTTACAGAGCTTTAGTTTCATCCCACAAAGTTTAATACATTGTCTTTTATTATTATCCAGTTTGAAATACTTCACCATTTTCTTTGTGATGTCTTTTTTAACCCAAGAATTATTTTGAAGTGGAGCATTGTTTAATTTTAGAATATTTCATGTTTTGCTAAATATTGTTTTGTCAATGACTTTTAACATTTTAAAATGTGTACTTTATTTAAACATTTTAGAATATATTACAATGTGTTTTATGACACATTATATGGCCTTTCTCATAAATGCTGCATGTGAACTTGAAAATAATGTGCATTCTACATTTATTGAGAGTACTGTTTTATACATCACAGGTTAAGTTGGTTCATAGCATTGTTCACATTCTGTATCTGTACTATTTTTTGTGTATTATTTTCTTCTGTATAAATTAGTAAATAGACTTTCAAATTAATATAAATAGCAAAAGACAGAATAAATAAATCAATTTTGAAAATGAACAAGAAATCTGGGTGACTTAATTTCAAGACCTATGAAAGTACAGGTATCAAGACACTGTGATAATGGTAAATGACTGAAATACAGATCAATGGGTCAGAAAAGAGCATCCATAAATAGACCTAAACTTATATAATCAATTGATTTTTCACAGATATGACAAAGTCTTTAAATGGAGAAAAGATAGTCTTCTCAATAAATGGTACTGGATCAAGTGGATATCTATGCAGGAAAAAATGTACTTCAACTTTTACTTTATACATATATAAAATTATCTTAAATTGGATCATGATTCTAATATGATCTAAAATAATTAAATTTCTAGAAGAAGATGTTCAATAAGCTTTTAGTGACTCTACACTGTTTTCTCAAAATGATGTCAAAAGCACCACCTATACCAGAAATATTGATGAAATATAAAATATGCTCTTTGTCTGTTAATATAAGAAAATGGCAAGTTAGAGACTGGGAGAATAATTTTTCAAAACAAATAAATGTCATGTATACAAATTATATAAAGAACTTTTACAACTCAGTAATAAGAAGACATATAACCCAATAAAAATATTGGGAAATATTAAAGCAAGTCACAAAAGTGCTCTGATTTTCTAGCTGGTATAGTGTTGTCAGGGCTAAGGCGGGTGGGGCTGATCTTCTATCCTCCACCCAGCAAAAGCAGAGAGCACTCTGATTCACTTTCCAAGTTAAAAGTAGTAGGGTTGAGCAGGAACTTGATGTTCCATTCCTTGGTGAACTGAGTCTTCACCTTAACCTGACTTCAAAAAAGCAGACCAGGGATAGGAGGTGATGTTTGTTAGCAATCTGCTCTGTCCCTTCCCTCCCTTGGTGACAGCAGGACCTAGTAGGGAGATGAGCTTCTACTCACAACCTGCAACAACACAGTGGTGGGAATCAGCCTACCACTTCTTCCCTCACTGATATCAGTGGAGTCCAGAGGAAAGCTGAACATACACACCTAATCCTAGCAGTACACCTGAACAGAGGAACTGCTTGACTAAAAGAGATAATTAAGTACAATTCAAAGTCTTATCATATAATGTAAAAATTTCCAGGATATAACCAAAAATCATTCATAATACTCATAATACTAAGAACCCAGAAAATCATGATATTAATGAGAAAAGACAATCAACAGATGCCAACACCAAGTTGTATCACATATTGGAATTACTCAACAAGGATTTTAAAACATATAGCATAAAAAGGCTCCAAAAAGCAATTAAAAACTCCCTTGAAACAAATTTATTAAAAGGGAATATCTCAGTGTAGGGATGGAAGTTCTAAAAAAGAATTAACTGAAAACTAATGGAACTGATAAAAACAATAATTGAAATTTTAAAAAGAGATGGACTCAAGATTAGAGTGGATGTAACAAAGGATAAAATCAGTAACATTGAGGACATAGCAACATAATTCACCTAATCTGAACAATAGAAAGAAAATTGATTTCAAAAAGAGAGAATAGGGAAGCGGATGTGGCTCCAATCGATGGGGCTCCCGTTTACCATATGGGAGGCCCCGGGTTTGTTTCCCGGGGCCTCCTGGTGAGGGCAAGCCAGCCCATGTGGTGCGGTGAGCTGACGTGGCGGGACAACCCAACAAAGGGAGACAAGCAGACACAGAAAAACACACAGCAGGTGGACACAGTGAGCACAAGCAGCCCGGGGGGATAAATAAATAAATAAATAAAATCTTAAAAAAAAAAAAAAGAGAATGGAAAGAAAAGACAGAAAAAGCAGCATTGACACTACTCAAAGAAATAATGTGTGAAAACTTCAGATTGAAAAAGGCATACAGCTACAGATTCCAAAGTTGAGCAAACTCCAAATTGGATAAAACAACAAAATCCACAACAAGATATATCGTAATTAAACTTTTGAAAACTAAAGACAAAATCTTAAAAGCAGCCAGAGAAAGATACACACTACTTACAGGGAAACATCAATCCATATAACTTCAGATTTCTCATCTTAAACCATGGATGTCAGAAGAAATCACACAATATTTTTCAAGTACTGAAAGAAAAGAACTGTAAACCATGAATTCTATACCTGGTGAACATATTCTTCAGGAATAAAGGAGAAATAAACACATTGTTAGATGAAAAGAAACTAAGACATTTTGTTGCTAGCAAGTTTCCCCTTAGAGAATGGCTAAACAAAATATTTTAATAGAAAGGGACTGGTAAAGGAAGAAGCTTTGAGACTTTAGAAAGAACATCAGAATGGATAAAAATGGAGGTCAATATAAATGACTCCAAATTCTCCTGAGATTCCTAAATCATAATCCATGGCTGAAACAGAAATGACTATATCATATGATGCTGTGCTCAACATATATAGAAAGAAAATTCTTAAGAGTATTATATTCTTAAGAAGGTAAGTGATATAAAAGGAAATAAGCTTTTCCACCTCACTTGTAGTGGTAAAACATTGTTAATAGTCTATAGTAAGCTACATATGTATATTTTCAGTACCTAGAAAAACCACTAGAAAACCATACAAGGAGATAAACTAAAAAGCACTATGAATAAATAAAGATGGAATCTTAAAAAACTTTAAAATGACCCAGAGGAAAATAAGAAAACCTGAATAGAAGAAGAAACAGAGGAACCAAACAGGAAACAAATAAAGAAATGGCAGACTTAAGCCTTACCATAGAAATAATTAGCTTATATTTAAATTGTGTAAAAATTGAAGACAGACTGGCAGAGTTCACAAAAATTTATCCAATAGTTTTTACCAAGTTTATGCCAAAAATTTCATATATTAATCAAAGAACAAAATGGGTGTGACTATATTAATATAAGATAAAGCAGACCTTGGAGTAAAGAAAATTGCTAGCAACAAAGACAACCATTACATGATGATAAAATGACCACTCTACCAGGAAGACATAACATTTTTAAATGTGTACACAAAACAACAGAGCCTCAAAACACATGAAGCAAAAACTAATAGAGCTGAAAGGAAAATAGCAACTTCACAATTATAATTGATGACTTCAACATCCACCTATCAGCAATTGATAAAACTACTGGAAAGAAAATCAGTGGAGGTATAAACAAACTCAACAAGACCATCAACCAATAGGATGTAATCAACACATATAGAACACTCTACCCAACAAAAGCAGCTTATATTATCTTTCCAAGCACTCATGGTATATCCAAATAGACCACATTCTGGACTAGAATACAAATTTCAGAAAATTAAAAATAAATTATGGAATATAAAGCATATATTCTGACCATAATACATCAAGCTAGAACTCAATAACAGAAAGACAACAGAGAAATTTCCAAAGATTTTGAAATTTAATAATACATTTCTCAATAATGTATGAGTCAATGAAAAGTACCAAAGAAACATTTTTAAAATGTGTAAAACAGAATGAAATTGAAAATACTATATGCCAAAAGGAAGGGGGTATAGCTCAAGCAATGTTGACAGAGAAATTTATCGCACTAAATACTTACATTGGAAAATAGGCAGTCTCAAAGTAATAATCTAAGTTCCTCCATTTTCAAATACTAAAGAAAGAGTAAAATAAACCCAACTCTGGCAGAAGGATGGATATAAAGACTAAATCAATGAAACTGAAAACAGGAAAGTAATGGGAAAAATTAATGAAACAAAAAACTTGCTCTACAAAAAAATAAATAAATTTGACAAAATTCTATCAATACTGACAGAGAGAAGACCCTGTAATAGTAGGAATGAAAAGAAGCTATCTTTGCAAATCTTCTAGCTATTTTAAGGATAATAACAAAATAGTATCAGTATCTTTACAGTCGTAAAATTTGTATTAGTCAGTGTTCTCTCGGGAACGGAATCAACAAGAGATATCTGTCAATAATATGAGATTTTAAAAGAGTCTCTCACACGACCGTGGGGATGCACAAGTCCAGGTTCCACAGGCAGGCTGCAAACCAGGGGCTCCGATGAAAGTTTGATGAAAGGTCCTTGATGAGTTTCTAGGAGAAGTTGCCTGTCCAAAGAC
>JAQZBX010088271.1:0-12764 GCA_029593785.1 Cabassous unicinctus | reverse complement strand
TGTATGTATATGTGTGTGTGTGTGTGTGTGTGTGTGTATATATATATATATATATGGGCTCATACATATGTTTTATTGGGGACCTTGTCCTTGAATTATTTATCAGTATATCATGTTTTCCTTTCTCCTAGGCAGCAGTTTCATTTTTAATTACACCTGTTATGGTTGACAGAAAAATCATGTAGAATGACCCGTGTTCCTGTATACTCCCCCCTACACACATAGATATCCTTATCCTGAATATTTTGCATTAGTATGGTAAATTTTTTCAAGTGATAAACCTAGATTCTTATTATTATAGAGTTAACTGTAGTCCATATACATGGATACACTTCCTGTTCTCTTCTGAAACTCCTCTTCTTGCTGTAAATTTACATATGATGTGTGCAAACATTTTATATTCTCAACCATAGGTGATCTTAAATTTAATGCCCATGAATTTTTGAAATTTTACAATATGGAGTTATATACCAAAACCCAATATATTGCTATGGTTATTTTTATTTAGAGAAATGATTGACTTTCTGAGAGCCCTTAAAGTTTGATGTTATTCAACCTTCCATTGAGTGTCCTTCCATTTCTGTTTGAAGAACTTGCTTCAAATTGTTTCTAAGAAAGCCCAAGTGGTGGAAAACTCTGGCAGGATATTTTGTGTGTGTGTTTGTTCATTTGTTTGTTTCAATATGGGGATGCCATATCAATCTTCCGCCCATTTTCCAAAGCTTGCCTCACTAGATACAATATTATTATAAGTGACTCATTTTCTCTAAACACTTGAACTATTGCATCTTAATTTGCCTTTTAGCCTTCTTGATGTTTGTCTTCATGATCTCCGTGGCAAAATTGTCACTTGAACTTTTTGGGATTCACTTGGAGAAAACACATTACTTTATTCTTGCAACTTTCAGAACTCTCTCCTTACCCATGGCATGTTGCTTTACAATTTCTGGTTCTCTGGGCATGATGTTCCATGACTTTAACCCCTATGGAGTTCTTTCTGTTCCTTGATTGTGCATAAACATGCCTTTCATTACATCTGAGATGTTTCCTGCCATTACATCTTTGAATATTCCTTCTGCTAGAGTCTCTTTATTTTCTTTTTGTGTATCCCAAAATGCATGTGTGTACTTCTTCATTTTATGCCATATGAACATTACGCAGGTGTAGAAGAGCACACGAATTTCTGAATTTCCAGTTTCCATTAACCCATGGAATGTGTTTTACAACTAGGAAAGATTGGCACAGCCATTTTGCTGCAGCTGTTTCTGCTCCTGCAAGTCTAGGACCCAGTAACATTGGCAGCAGAGTAAGGTAACAGCTGCAACAGAAATGTCACAACACTGCCTGCAAATGGCACAGGCTTGATTCCATGAGAGAAGTAGGGTCAGGTTTGAGATAGAAGCAATGTCCCTTCAGGTAGTTTTTGTTGCCTAAGCATCACACCTGGGATCTGGGGCCCTAATTCATGCATGTCTTTGTAGTACAGCCCCATAGTCTGTTTCTTGGGTGAGTTTAAGGAAGAGGAGGTTTGGGTTCTGTCAAGAGTTTTGACCCTGGTTCTGCCAGGAGTTCTGCAGGAACACAGCGGGCTAAAGATAGTCCTCACCCCAACATCCACAGCAGTAGTCAGGATTCCCAGTATTGTGTTTGGGCTGGGTCCACCCCTGAGGATGTATTTTAGAAGTCACGCCTTCTGAGCTGGCCTCACAGGCATCCACCATGCTCCCCAGCCCACCCCAACATTTGACATCGACTGCCTGGCAGGGTTGCAGGCCGCTTAGAAGTCCAAAGGACCCAGGGAAGCAGGCAGTCATAGAAGGACAGCCCCAAGTCACTCCAGGACAACCGGAGGATCCCTTACACTCTTTTAAAATTGTAATTTCTTTCTAACTCGTTTCTCTTCCATTTTACAATTTTAAATTAAAGGTCTTATTAACTGCATTAAAAAAATCATTTCTTTTAGGGTTTGGCTGGGCAACACGGCATAGGAAAATACCTCAATGAAATGGCTTAAAAACTAATAAATACTTCTTCAAAAAAAGCCAGAAATAGCCACTATGCACAGTGAGGGAAATGGCAAGATTGTGATGGGAGGCATTTATGTGTGAGTTTTTGTGTCTGGTTTTTGTTGGTTCTTTTATGGAAATAATGAGAATTCTTTAATAATGATTGAATTGATGAACAAAAAGCTCTTGGTTTACACCAAATACCAGGGATTAAATACTATGCCTCACTTGGTTTCTTTATCATGAAATCTATATAAATTTGATTTCTACAACAAAAGAGGGTGGTTTGGGGAAAATCCACACGATGGTAGATAGGGTCCACAGTTAGTAATTAAATTTTCATGATTCCCTTGCCTAGTGTTTCACAACCATTTCACCACAAACCCAGGAGTTGGTGGAGGCTCCTGTCTGGGTTACCTGTATGAAGATACACATGCATATTTCAAAATTCCTAGCATTTACTAAGCACATAATTTGGCTGTACATTCAAGTATGAATTGCAGAATTCTATAAAAAAATATTGTTTCAATCAGAGAGTGTTGATAAGTCACACATAAAAGGCATGTATTTACCTGCTTCTCTGCTAAGGTCTTCCATTTTTGCTCCTCAAATTCAGAGTATGTCCTCATGGGGGCATCAAGATGGATGGCTGTACATTCGGAATGGACCATTCATCTCTTGACTTTTATGAGTCACCCTGCCTTATATCTGGTGGGTAGCCAAATTGGGATTTCTGTCCTTGTTCAACCTGTAGATGTTTCTTCCCTCCCAGTGGTGGGTAGTGTCACGTGCATGTCATTGGCACAGACCCAGAGGTTGGGGAATGTGCATCATGTCTTTGTACGGGAGACTGTCTGTGAGCTAAAAGCATTGGTTTTTGCTGTATGAATAAATTTCATCAGACTTCAAATGATTTCAAAGAAGAAGAATGTGACCCAACAGCACTTTTATACATATGGGTAACTGCCTCAGAATCCCTATGCACAGGAGAAAATCACAAAGAATTAGGAGACTAATCAGAGATGCTTTCTGAGAAAGAAAAACTAGAGCTTGCACTCATTAGAGGAGAGATTCATAAATTAATTCACAAAGATCTGCACTTAGTGAATCCAAAGGGGGCATGTTCAAAGATAAAAAATTTGAGAAAACATTTGTTTCCAGCTCGTTAGTATTCTCCCAGTGAATGTGGCTGACACTTTTTCATTTATTTTTAAAATGTGTACAGAAATTATTGGACCAACTGCCTTCAACTGTGAATTAAATCCTGGATGCCTTCTCATGTTTCAAGACTGTATTTTCAGAGGGGCTAAATATGTGCCTTGCATTTTCATGCAGTGGCTATTTATCTTTTCAGTAGTGCACACATTCTGAGGAAAAAGATTTTAATCAAAGGATACAAGATATTTTAGGGGCATCTAAAAGGTTTGCAATTCACCAGGCATTTTGAGAATGGTTTTTCTATTTGAAAGGCATCAAATATGTGCATGAGAAATTATCATCAAGAGCTTTTTCCTGAGTAGAGTCCATATCATACATTTAGTGTCATTTTCTCTAACCCAGACTATTATTACTTTTCAAAGAATATTTTTGCTATAGGAGGTGACGTTAGGAAAACAATCCTGCATACTATAAGACTCCATGTAAAACAGCCTTCTATCAACACACTACATCATGATGGAACTTTGTTACAGATTATGAGATATTATCCTCAGACTATACACATGAAGCTCGGTCGAGAGTGCCTATTTGGCACGCATTTTTCATTGTCTCCTATTATCAACATGGAAGACTTGGTGTGGCTGTTGCATGTGTTTCATGGCTTCTCATATGTTTATTACTTCTCCCCCTTAATCATGAATTGGACACCTCAGGTCTTACTAATACATGGATGTTTGGACCACTACCACTAAACCGAATTAGGGATTCCTGTCCCAATTACTAGGAAGGGATCCTCTTTGAATCCATTCTTGTGTGTTCTTTTCAGCCTGGTTGTCAACTTAGGATAATTCTATTCCAAAGATTCCCTCCACCTCCCTCCATGCCTCCCCACTCCAAATCAATGGGCAATGGATATGTTCAAGCCAGACACTCAGGGCAGCCCAATGAAGGAGGAGGGATGAGGCAAATCGCAATGCCAGACCACCTGTGCCACCATGCGGTGACATTTCCCTGGGCAGGCACAGACCAGGTGGAGCATGCCCCTACCAGTTTCAGCCAGGTTTCTGGGAGCCATTTTCGAACCAATGACCTGCAGGCTTTTTTGGCATGCCTCTATTAGTTTTGCATCCCTCAGTAAGTCCGGATTTATCTGGGGTCACGTGGGCTTGGGTAGCCTGCTTCCTCATTGTGGTGTAAATGGTTCTTGTATGTGTGGTCATTTCTTCTGGGAACCTTGGCTGACTGAGATCTCAGCGGTCCTTTTGCAAACAAGGGAGTTTTCCAAGTAATCTCTCTAGGATCGAATACCACTGTAATTCACCTCTCTTCTGAGGCTGCCTCTGACATATTGTACTTATCAGAAATTCCTTGAGAGAGGTTCTGACCAGGCATAAGAGCCACGGTACTCCTGTTCCATGCAGACTTAAAAAACAGCAGGAATCCCTTCTTTGGATTGAGCAGTGAAAGCTCTAAAGCCCTTGTATATGATCTGCCATTTCGTTCTGGACATTTTTCTCCATGTGCCTTCTCATTCTGTCACTCTCTCCACTCCCCCACTCGCTTTTTGGTAGCTTACTCTGATGCCGGTAGAAAGAGTAATGTGATGATCAGGATTCTGTAAGTTTCTTCATAGAAAATAAATACCTGCTTTTAATTGATGCAGGACTGCAGGACGGGGACATCATTTTCCTTTTGCACTTTCTCATGCATAGTCCTTAATTAAAATAGACCATCTGGTTCCATAATATTATCTCTGGGGTACTATTGGAAAAGAATTTGAGCTTTCATCCCACAGAAAAGTAGGGGTTGATTGAATGTTATTCATCATAATTCATTCCCATAAAGTGTGGAATATTCCCACATAAGGTTTTGAAAATCCAGAACTGAATATGCCATAAATGAATCAAAAATCACTAAACCGTAATTGAGGTCAGTCTTACAGATTATTTGGCTCAATAGTTAGGGTGGCAATAACCAAAACAGAATTATGGCATCATTGATTTCAAAGATGTCAGGATTATCAGTGAAATTTAAATGATTCTTCGTCTACAGGGTAGTACTTATCATGGACTTTATGACATCAAACCTGGCCATACACTCTATCATTCTCTTTTTTTTTTGTAATACAGTTTTCTCCTATTAGTATGCCTCATCAAATGGTGTTTCCCTGGGAAATATTTGTCCATAGATGGAGTTACAATACTAAAAGTAAACACATTTAGCAATATCTCCCATCCTCTCAGACTGGTAATTCTTGGGTAGTTGAAGCTCCTGTGCAAGAGAGAATTCAAAGAAAGTTCATATTCCTCTTGAAACAAATTTCACCATGAATTTAGTCGGTATTTTCATTTGACTTATGTTATTATTAGAGCAGTGGTTTACTGAAACATTCTTGGAGATAATAGAGGATTTCCATATATCCCGCACTTTCTGTCTTTATCATTTAGGTGTTATATTACTCTCTTTCCTTTTGGATAATTTGTCAAAAGGGTCAATCCTTTATTGAATGTGATGTATTGAATTCTCCTATGAGTAACATACAGTTATCAATTTCTTCCTTCATATTTTCAACCTTTGCTTCTTATATTTTTGAGCTTTGCTGTATGTATATGTATATCTATATATAATATATATAGATATATATAGATTTATAAGGGCTCATATATATATATATATTATTGGGGACCTTTTCCTTGAATGATTTATCAGGATATCGAGTTTTCCTTTCTCCTAGGCAACAGTTTCACTTTTAATTATACCTGTTATGGGTTACCAAAAAATCATGTGGAATGACCAGTGTTCCTGTGTAGTCCCCCAGACACTGATAGATATCCTTATCCTGAATATTTTCCATTAGTATGGTAAATTTGTTCCAAATGAAAAACCTAGATTTTTATTCTTATATAGTTAACTGTAGTCCATGCACATGGATACTCTTCTTGTTCTCTTCTGAAATTTCTCTTCTTGTTGTAATTGCTACATATGATGTGTGCATACATTTTATATCATCAACCATAGGTTATCATTAATTTTATGCCCTTGAATTTTTGAAATTTTAAAATATGGAGTTACATACTAAAACCCAATACATTATTACTGTTATTTTTATTTAGAGAAATGATTGACTTTATGAGAGCCCTTAAATTTTTATGTTATTTGACACTCCATTGAGTGTCCTTCCATTTCTGTGTGAAGAACTTGCTTCAAATTGTTTCTAGGGAAACCCAAGTGGTGGAAAACTCCAGCAGGATATTTTCTGTGTTTGTTTGTTTGCTTTAATATGGGGATGCCATATTAATCTTCCCCTAATTTTCCAAAGCCTGTCTCACTAGATACAATATTATTAGAAGTGACTCATTTTCTCTAAACACTTGAACTATTGCATCTTAATTTGTCTTGTTGCCTTCTTGATGTCTGGCTTCATGATCTCCGTGGCAAAATTGTTGCTTGAACTTATTGGGACTCACTTGGTGGAAACACGTTGCTTTAATCTTGCAGCTTTCAGAACTCTCTCCTTACCCATGGTATTTTGCTTTGTGATTCCTGAGTGTCTGTGCATGATGTTCCATGACTTTATCCTCTAAGGGGTTCTTTCTGCTCCTAGATTGTGCACACACATGCCTTTCATTACATCTGTGATGTTTCCTGCCATTATATTTTTGAAAATTCCTTCTGCTAGTTTCTCTTTTTTTTCTTTTTGTGTATCCCAAAATGCATGTGCGTATTTCTTCATTTTATGCCATATGCACCTTACACCAGGTGTAGAAGAGCATACAGATTTCTGAAGTTCCAGTTTCCATTAACCCATAGAATTTTTTAACACCTAGGAAAGACTGGCATGTCCATTTTGCTGCAGCAGTCTCTGCTCATACAAGTCTAGGACCCGGTGAAATTGGCAGCAGAGTAAGGCAGCAGCTGCCACTGAAATGTCACAACACTGCCTGCAAATAGCACAGGCTTGGATTCATGAGAGTAGTGGTGTTAGTTTTGAGACAGCAGCAATGTCCCTGCAGGAAGGTTTTGTTGCCTAAGCTTCCCAAAGGGGACCTGGGTCCTTAATACATGCAGGTCTCTGTGGCACAGCTCCATAGTCTGTTTTTTAGGTGATTTTAGGGGAGGGGTGGTGTGGGTGGTGTCAAGAGTGTTAACCCTGGTTCTGCAGGAGCTCCGAAGGAAAACAGGTAAAGGTAGCCCTCACCCCAACATCCACAGCAGGAGTCAGGGTACCCTGTGCTGTGTTTGTGCCTGGTCCATTCCCAAGGATGTCTTTTAGAAGTCACATCTTCTGAGCTGGCCTCACAGGCATCCACCATGCTCCCCAGCACACCCCGGCATTGGCCATCTACTCCCTGACTGGGCCGCAGCCTGCCTAGCCCTTAATCAGGCATAGCCTCTCAGAGTGCAAAGGACCCAGGGAAAAAGGCAGCCATAGAAGGACAGCCCCAAGGCACTCCAGGATTACCGGAGGACCCCTTCCACTCTTTTAAAATTGTAATTTCTTTCTAACTCATTGTTCTTCCTTTTTTCAATTTTAAATTAAAGGTCTTATTAACTGTACTAAAAAATCATTTCTTTTAGGGTTTGGCTGGACAACATGGCATGGGAAAATGCCTCAATAAAATGGCTTAAAAACTAGCAAAAATTTCTGCAAGAAAGCCAGAAATAGCTGCAATGCATAGGGGGGTAACGGCAAGACTGTGAAAGGAGGTGTTTATGTGTGAGTTTTTGCATCTGGTTTTTGTTAGTTCTTTTATGGAAATAATGAGAATTCTTTGATAATGATTGAATTGAACACAAAGCTCTTGGATTACAGCAAATACCATGGATTATATACCTTGCCTCGGTTGGCTTCTTAATCATGAAGTCTGTGTAAAATTGATTTCTTCAACAAAAGAGAGTGGTTTGGGGGAAATTCACATGATGGGAGATAGAGTCCAGAGTTAGTAATTAAATTTTCATGATGCACTTGCCTAGTGTTTCACGACCATTTCACCACAAACCCAGGAGTTGGTGGAGGCTGCTGTCTGGAGCACCTGTATAAAATTACGCTTGCTTATTTGGAAATTCCCAGTATTTACTAAGTATATCAGTTAGCTGTCCATTCAGGTATGAATGGCATAGTTCAATAAAAAATATATTTTCTATCAGATGGTGTCCATTAGTCACAAACAAAAGACTTGTATATGCTTACTTCTCCGTTCAGTTCTTCCATTTTTGCTCTTCAATTTCAGAGGATGTGCTCAGGGGTGCATCGAGATGGATGGCTGTACCCTCAGACTGGACCTTGTATCGCTTGACCTTTATGAGTCACCCTGTCTGACATGTAGGGATAGCAAATTGGGATTTCTGTCCTTATTCAGCCTATAGATGTTTCTTCTCTCCTGGTGGTGGGTAGGGTCATGTGGATGCCATTGGCACAGACTCAGAAGTTGGGGAATGTGCATCGTGTTTTTGTAATGGAAACAGTCTGTAAGCTAAAAGCCTTGGTTTTTGCTTTATGAATAAATTTCATTGGACTTCAAATGATTTCAAAGAAGAATAATGTGACCAGCATCAGATATGTACATATGGGTAACAGCCTCAGAATCCCTCTCTACAGGAGAAAATCACAAAGATTTAGGAAGACTAATAAGAGAAGCTTTCTGTGAAAGAAATACTAGTGCTTGCCATCATTAGAGAAGGGATTCATGAATTAATCCACAAAGATCTGCACTAGGGAATCCAAAGTGGGCATATTCAAAGATTAAAAATTTGAGGAAACATTTGTTTGCAGCTCGTTAGTATTCTCCCAGTGAATGTGGCTACCATTTTTTCATTTACTTTTAAATGTGTACGGAAATTTTTGGACCAACCACCTTCACCTGTAAATGAAATCCTGAAGGTCTTCTCCTGTTTCAACACACTATTTTCAGAGGGGCTAAATAAGTGCCTGGCAGTTTCATGCAGTTGCTACTTATCTTTTCAGTATTGCACTCATTCTGAGGAAAAAAAATTATATTCCAAGGATACTAGATATTTAAGGGTTATTTGAAATGTTTGCAATTCACCAGGCATGTTGAGAATGGTTTTTCTATTTGAAAAGCATCAAATATGTGCACAAGAAATGATCATCAACAGCTTTTTCCAGAGTAGCTACTATATCATACATTTAATGTCGTTTTCTCTAAACCAGACTATTGTTACTTTTCAAAGCATATTTTTGTTATACAAGGTGATCTTAGAAAATCAACCATGCATATGCTAAGACTCCACATACAACATCCTTCTATCAACACACTACACCATGATGGAACTTTGTTACAGATTATCAGATATTATCCTCAGACTATACCCATGAAGCTCGGTCGAGAGTGCCTATTTGGCACACATTTCCCGTTGTCTGCTATTATCAACATGGAAGGCTTTGTGTTGTCACCGGTGTTTCTTGGCTTCTCATATATTTATTACTTTTCCCCCTTAATCAGAAATTGTACTCCTCATTTCTTGCTAATACATCATTGTTTGGACCACTACCTCTAAAACGAATTAGGGTTTCATGACCCTGTTAGTAGGAACAGATCCTCTTTGAAACCAGTCTTCTGTATTTTATTCAGCCTGGTTGTCAATTTAGGATCATTCTCTTCCAAAGATTCCCTCCCACCTCCCTCTGTCCCTTCCCACCCCAAATCAATGGGCAGTTGATAAGTTCTAGCCAGAATATCAGGGCATCCCGACAAAGGAGGAGGGGTGAGCCGAATCAAAATGCCAGACCACCAGTGCCACCATACGTGAAATTTCCTGGACAAGCACAGACCATAAGGAGCCTGCCTCTACCGGTTTCAGCCAGCTTTATGGGAGCCATTTTGGAAACAAGGGTCTGCCGGCTGATTTGCCAAGCTGCCTTTGGATTTGCATCCTTGGGTAAGTCCAGATTTATCTGGGGTTACATGGGATTGGATAGACTGCCTTCTCATTGTGGTGTAAATGTTTCTCATTTGTGTGGGCATTTCTTCTGGGAACCTTGGCTGACTGAGATCTCAGGAGTCCTTTTGCAAACAGGGGCGTTTTCCAAGTAATCTTGCTAGGATTGAATACCACTGTGATTCACCTCTCTTCTGAGGCTGCCTCTGACACCTTGTAGTTATCTGCAATTCCTGGAGAGTGGTTCTGACCAGGCATAAGAGCCACGGTATCCCTATTCCATGGAGACTTAAAAACAACAGGAATCCCTACTTTGGATAGAGCTGTGAAGGCTCTAGTGCCCTTGTATATGATCTGCCATTTCGTTCTGGACATTTTTCTCCATGTCCCTTTTCATTCTGTCACTCCCTCGACTCCCCTACTCACTTTTTGGTAGCTTGCTCTGATGCCGGTGGAAAGAGTAATGTGATGATGGGGATTCTGTGTGTTTCTTCATAGAGAATAGACACCTGCTTTTAATGGACCCAGGACTGCAGGACAGGGAAATCATTTTCCTTTTACACTTTGTCATGCATAGTCATTAATTAAAATTGACCATCTGGGTCCATAGTATTTACTCGGGGGTACTGTTGAAAAAGAGTTTGAGCATTCTTCCAACAGGAAAGTAGCAGTTGATCCAGTGTTATCTGTGGCAATTCATTCCCATAAATTGTAAAGTTTTCCCATGTAAGAATTTCATAATCCAGAAGTGAATATCCCGGAAATGCATCGAAAATCACTTCAGCAGTAATTGATGTCATTCTTACAGATTATTTGGTCCAATAGTTAGGGCTGCAATGTACACAACAAAATTATGTCATCATTGATTTCAAGGATGTCAGAATTATTAGTGACATTTAAATGATTCTTCCTCTACAGGATATTACTTATAATGGATTATAAGATGTCTAATCTGGCCATACACTCTCTGTCTCTCTCTTTCTTTTTTTGTAATACAGTTTTATCCAATTGGATATGCATCATCAAGTGGTGATTCCCTGGGAAATATTTGTTCACAGAAGGATTGACAATACTAAAAGCAACCACATTTAGTAATATCTCCCATCCTCTCCGACTGATCGGTAAATTCTTGGGTAGTTCAAACCCTGTGCAGGAAAGAATTCGTCAAAAGTTCATGTTCCTCTTTAAACAAATTTCACCATGAATTTAGTAGGTGTTTTCATTTGATTTTTGTTATTATTAGAGCAGTGGTTTACTGAAACATTCTTGGAGATAGTAGAGAATTTCCATATATCCCTTACTTTCTTTCCTTATCATTTAGCTTTTATATTATTCTCTTACCTTATTGATATTTTGTCAAAAGGGTCAATCCTTTATTGAATGTGGTGTATTGAATTCTCCTATGAGTAATGTACTGCTATCAATTTCTCTCATCATATTTTCAACTTTTCACTCATATATTTTGGAACTTTGCAGTATGTATGCATGTATATACATAAGTGCTCATATATATATATTATTGGGGACCTTGTCCTTGAATGGTTTATCAGTATATCATGTTTTCCTTTCTCCTAGGCAGCAGTTGAATTTTTAATTAGACATGTTATGGGTTACAAAAAAATCATGTTGAATTACCACTGTTCCTGTATACTCTGCCACGCACACATAGATATCCTTATCCTGAATATTTTCCATTAGTATGGTAAATTTGTTGCAAGTGATAAAGCCAGTTTCTTATTATTATAGCATTAAATCTAGTCCATATTCATGGACACTATCCTTATTCCCTTCTGAAACTCTTCCTCTTGTTGTAATTGTTACATATGATGTGTGAATACATTTTATATACTCAACCATAGGTGATCTTTAATTTTATGCACTTGAATTTTAGAAATTTTAAAATATGGAGTTACCTACCAAAACCCAATCCATTATTACAGTTATTTTTATTTAGAGAAATGATTGATTGTGTGAGAGTCCTTAAATTTTTATGTTATTTGACACTCCATTGAGAGTCCTTCCATATCTAACTAAAGAACTTGCTTCAAAATGTTTCTAGGGAAGCCCAACTGTTGGAAGAATCCTGCAGGATATTTAGTGTGTTTGTTTGTTTGTTTTAATATGGGGATGTCATATTAATCTTCCCCTCATTTTCCAAAGCCTATCTCTCTAGATACAGTATTATTAGAAGTGACACATTTTCTCTAAACACTTGAACTATTGCATCTTAATTTGCCTTTTTGCCTTCTTGATGTTTTGCTACATGATCTCCGTGGCAAAATTGTCACTTGAAATTTTTGGACTCACATGGAGGAAACACATTATTTTACTCTTGCAGCTTTCAGAACGCTCTCCTTAGCAATGGCATTTGCTTTGTGATTCCTGGCTGTCTGAGCATGATGTTCCATTACTTTATCCTCTATGGGATTCTTTCTGCTTCTTCCTTGTGCATACACATACCTTTCATTACATCTGAGATGTTTCCTGCCATTATATTTTTAATATTCCTTCTGCTAGTTTCTCTTTATTTTCTCTCTGTGTATCCCAAAATGCAGGTGCCTACTTCTTTTTTTATTTTATTTTATTTTATTGTCAGTAAAAATCAAGTTTTTCACAATACATATTAATATTTGTAAAATGATATATAAATACATATGCATATATGTGCATTTGTTTACATAAATGTTATTTGTTATATAT
>JAQZBX010088270.1:0-12765 GCA_029593785.1 Cabassous unicinctus | reverse complement strand
TAATCTGTAAATGGGACTTTCACCCCGATTTGTCTTCCGAGGATTTATATGATGGTTTCTTTCTGTGAGCTCTTTCTTGATTCCTACAGTAGCTTTTGCCAAACTTGGCTGCTCTTTTATTCATTTATTTGACCATTCATTCATTCACTTATCCATTCATTCATTCATTTATTCATTCATCAGATGAGGAAGGAATCCTTAAGCTAAACTCTGAAAGATAAGCAGGTGCCCTCTAGGCAATATGTCAAAATAACATAGGCAGCTTTAAAAACAATATTTCTCAACCTGCCTTCAGACGTTCTATTTCACAAGGTTTGAGGTGGGCCCAGGAAGGTGTATTTCTTAAAAGCACGCCTAGGAAACACTGCCTTGGATGGTCGACCTTACAGGAGGGAAGGCACGTGGCCTCCGAGCGGCTCGGTCCTTCTGAGGGCAGCACAGGGCGCTGGGGGGCTGTAAAGTAGCCTCTATGGGGCAGGTGAAGAAACACAGGTTAGGCGAGTCTGTTACACCTTCAACTCAGAAACTCTTCCCGAGCTGGGAGCCTAACCTATTCTGATTCTCTTTGAGTTTTCCCCTTTTAAGGCAATTTCCATTTAAAAGTCGTTTCTAACGCTCTTGCCCCCAGCTCAGGTTAGAGTCCCTGATGCTGGTTCCCAGGCAGTGCAGCCTCCTGTTGAGTGCCGGCCAAGGGGGCCTATCCTTACGCCCTCCCAGTGCCTGTGAGGCCCTGGGTCCTGTTTCTGCGGAGCCCTAAAGCTTGGAAAATTGACTGTGAAAGTTTATCCCAGCAGCAATGTTCCAGCATTCTATTCGGTTACTTAGGAATGAACAATCAAAAAGCAGGATTCTGTGGAAGGACCTAATTTGCTCTTTACCTCGTGTGAATCCAGCTTCGAATCCAGCAGAACTGTGCCCATAAATGGTATGAGAGCCACGTTCAGAAGAGCCAGCTGCAAACAGCTGCCAGCATTCTCCCAATCAGTCTAAGAACAGGTAACTCTAAACTCCAGAATGCAAGGACCCAATCAGCAGACACCTGCTCTACTATTAGAGCACAAAGGTTCTGCTTCTCATTTATCGTATTTTTAACTTTTACACATACCAGACATGAAGGTTAATCTCACATGACTTGGTGCGGTCATAGTATCCAGTTATTTGATCAACCAAGTACTGTGAGAATAATTCATATATGGATTTTCATAGTCAGTTGATTGCATCTAAAATCAACAAAGGAAATGGCCCTCAACAATGGGGGTCTCCTCATCCAGTCAGTTGGAGGTCTTAAAGCCAAAACTGAAGATTTTAGAATTCAGAAAGAAGAATTTCTATCTCTACTCCAGACAGCCAGTTTTTCTTGGGGAATTCAGCATCACCTCATCGGAGTTTCCAACTTGCTGCCTGCCCTTTGGAATTCAGACTTGCCAATACCCGTGGTCATGCGAGCCAATTCCTCTAATAAATCTCTTAATATTTACATACGTATCTCCTCTTGGTTCTGTTTCTCTGGAGAACTCACTAATACAGCAGACAAATAAGTGACAGCCAAACAGCAAATTTCAGAGACACCCAGCTCTGAACTTGATGGCTCCAAGGAGTCTGTTTTATGGCATTTTGATAAACAACGCCTCTGGAAAGGCTTTAATGTGTCATTGAACTGGTGTCAAGAAGAAAATGTCAAGATACTAAAAAGAGTTTCAAGTTAAAAATCTGGTCTCCAAGTCCATTAGAAATTTATGCATTTCCTCATTTCATGTACACAGAAGAAGTGATCTCACACTGCAAGTGGTAGTGGGAAACAAAGTGTTATGAAAGCACTCAGGCGCAGAAGTTCTCAAGACGGGACTTTGCGAGTAAGGCGGCAACTGAAGAAAAGGCTGTTTACTTCATTTGCTTGGATTTTCCCCCAATATAAATGATTTCCAGAACTTGTTGTTTTTATCGGTACCCAGTACAACCGTATTGAATCAGATCTGGGTGATTTAGATGCACTAACATGAATTGGGCTGGAAGAGAATTTAAAGAATCTCATGCATAGGGTTTTCATCATTTTCCCCTCAAATTGCAGCTACTTTGGGAGGCCTCCATAAGAGTGAGGTAGAGGCTGAGGGGAAGATGAGAAGGTTCAGGGCCCAGGGCGCACCCCAACTTCAACCAGAACTGACGTGTTTCTGTGTTAGGGCACTTGAATAAAGATTATTTTGAATAAAGGATTTTACCACTTTAAAAACAAATTCGCATTCTCCCGTCGTGAGACTGAAACATACGGAAAGGCTGAGAGTCGTTCAAGGTTGCAAAATTAGTTAGCGGCAAAGCTGAACGGAATCTCGCGCCTCTGAGTTTCAATACAGAACGCAGATTTTGAAAGCTCACTCTAAGTTTCAGATTTTAAAGCTCTGATTAGTCTCTCAAATGCTCCTTTGCAAAATTTTATAACTTCATGTGGTGAGGGGTCTGGGAAAACTTCAGCAAAGATTCACGTTGCTTTGA
The DNA here is from genome assembly GCA_029593785.1 of Cabassous unicinctus. Lineage (NCBI taxonomy): Eukaryota > Metazoa > Chordata > Mammalia > Cingulata > Chlamyphoridae > Cabassous > Cabassous unicinctus. Next base: position 10,275 of record JAQZBX010088270.1, on the reverse strand, counting down.
TTCGTTCTTGACCAGCAAATCCTTGTAACTACCGAGCTACTTTAGACTCTCTTAGGCATGGAGCCTGCAGCCACAGAACAAAATGAAATTCTCAGGTTTTGAATCCCCTCAGAGCACTAATGTGCAATTTATCCCCGGGCTGGAAAAGAGCCTCAGCTGGCAGCGCCTTGCTAGGAAGGACTCTGCCCTGGGCATGGACGAGGTGCTCCCATTGCTTCCGGTGTGGGCACCCTTGGCCTCTCTAACAGCCAGGCTTTCGCTTACCAGTCACCTTGAAATTGCCCCCTTTTCCCACCGAGTCTGCCACTTTTCAAGTTTAGGGACCGTGATGGAAATGTCTAGCAAATTGCTATATATAAACGTAGGCTGAGCTGAAGCGAATCAAATCAAAGTGAACTGAATTTAACTGAGCGGTTTATCTCCAAAGGAGCATCAAAGTAAACACTCTTGGCAGGAAACGCACGTCCACTCAGAGGCCAAAAATGTTGTCAGCATTGCTTTAAAATAAAAACATCGTCAAGATTTCATTTGCGAACGTTTCCCAAAAAGTAATTTGATTGGCACATTGTTTCTAATTAAATTTTGTCTGTCAGATATCAAAGGTTAGGGGCTTGGAACAAAAGTAAGTCTATTAAATTAAATGGATTTTGTTATTCTGCTGTCCTGAAAAATGGGAATGTAGATAATGGGAAAGTGGATTCCCAAAAAGATGTGAAAGATTGATCAGAAACAGGAACGAATCAGAACACAGGAGCTAAATCCACAGAGCTTTGCAAGCATAACGAGGACTGGAAGCTGTCTTTCTATGATGCTATTTTTGAGTCAACTGCCCCTTCCCGCGAGCTTTACTCTCAGCATAAGCCCACGGCTTTCTCTTCTCAGAGTAGAGAATGTGAGAAGACCTGGGAGCCTCGGGCTGGCTTCTGCGGCCGTCTGTCTCTCCCAGCTCAGTGGAAGAGGCTCCATCAGCCAAGGGGTGGGAAGGGAGAGGCCAGGGAGGCGGGAGGGGACCCAGGAGAAGGCCGTGCTCCAGAGGCCAGTAAGAAGCGCGTGCCCTAAGGTGGCTTCCTGTGCGGATCTTCTACCCGAGTAGCGTGAGGCCAAGCCTTGCTGGACCTTTTTTATTTACAGATGTGCACCTTTGCTTTCCTTTGCTTTGCTTGGCTTTTCCTTACTTAGCTTAGCTTCGCTTCAGCATGGATTTCAAGTAAGGAATGCCTCTAGAAGAAATCTTATTTGTGCACAGTGGATATGAGCCTCAGTCCACTAGTGAACAAATTATAACTAACTTTGATTTTAAGCCCCACTTCTCCATCCCGCTGGGGCAGACCTAAATCTCAGTTCAGGGGATTCCTGCTGCCACTTTTCTGGTACTTAAGCGGTACCAAGGCCTCATGCATGTGGGAAAGGAGCACTTACCTGAAAGCCGTGTGCCTAAGCAGGCGTCTGCTGAGCCCCCCATCGCCCTCCCAAAAGTCTTGCCACTTCCCAGGACTCTCCCAGGAGCCACCACATAGCTCTGCCCCTCGGATTCTTCGAATCTCTCTTCGGTTTTCTTTCCTTGCCTGGAGGCAGGGACAAGGGCCACTCTACCAAGGGCAGGATGAAGAACAGCCAAACTCTTCTCAAAGCCCCGCCTTCAACATTCCACTGATGTTCGAACCATCTTGTTCCCTCAAATAGAGGCTCTGCAAGCACAAAGCCAGGAAGCGAATTAGAGGCTCTAGTGGTACAGCTTTAGCGTCAGAGCCGAGAACTTCTCAGGCATACAGATGGCAGCTGAAAAGCATCTGTAGAATGAGTGGATACCTGAATAACGAGTGGCTACCTGCTCCGCACATGGCCACACCTCTCCTGAGACAATGAGCCCAGCAAGGCCAGCCACTGCCAGGAAAGGAGGGAAAAAGGGAGGAAAGAAATCTTGGGAGGGGGGAGAGCATAGGTTAATGCTTCAAAAATAATATCTCACCTTATGTACTTTGACCCGACCCTCTTCAATTTAAGATCTACATTTTTAATATAAATTAGGCCCCACCCAGAAAATAGATCCCTGGGTGTAGGATTTACAGTTAGGTGGACCAGATGCTAGTCCTCCGTGTATTTAATATGAGAGGTTGGGTGAAATATAGGAGAACAACTCAGCCTTTGCTCTTGACCAACCGCGTGAGCTCATTTATCAAATAAGAGGGCTGGACTCTTCCAGCTGCTCTTTCAGCACATAGCAGTTGGCTGCCTGGAGCTCCAGGCACTGGGCAAAGACCTGGCCATCCAGTGAGCTCACCAGACATTAAACAGACATCTAATTCCAAAACACATGCATGACGAAGAAGTACAGAAGATGACGAGGCAGCCAAGGTCTTCCAACTCCAACATTCTGTGATGCAACAGTGGTTTTGTAGAAATTGTGGCTCCCATCCTTGGGTCTCCACATCTTACGAGCAGTCTCTTTCCAGGACTCCTGGCATATTAAAGGCATGGGAAGAGGTACTTGGGCCCAGCAGCCTGCCTGGACCCTGCAAAGGCACATTTCATGAGGTCATCTTGACCAGTCCTGTCCTCAAAGCCTTAGTAGAAAGACGGAAAGTCTGTTGTTTTTTAAATAATTTTTTGGATGAGAATAAAGCATCTCTTAGAAGCACATTTACTATTCTATTCTTCCTTTGTTCTAATCTAAATCTTTCTAGCTTCTGTATAATGCACCTGCTACAACTTATCCTACTAGAGCTGGAGAACCTCTGCCTAGCAACCTGTCATTACAACCCACAGGATTCTTAAAGCACTTTTTATGTCACCCCTCAGCCTTCTCTTCTGCAGAGAGATGCTGTCAGCTCTGTGAAACGACCTTCATGGGTTTCCTTACTTCTTCCGTTAGGTGCTTTTTTCCCAAGTCTCCTCTAAAGGGATAAGAACAAAACCAGACCCAGTCCTTTGGAAAGAACAAAAAGACAATTCACTGTCTTTTCTGCTCCTTTCTTTTCCACCTTTGTGAGGCAGTGTTTCTGATCTTATTAGATCTCAAATAGCATTTATGATAGATTATCATTCATTTACTCATCTGTAGCCTCCCAAACATTAGCATTCTAAGCTCAGAACTTCAAAATACCATGAGATGGATTGTGGGATGATGGTGATGAACTAACAGGCAGAGCTGAATGCTCTCACAAAAACAACAGAGAAAGAGCCAAAAGCTGTCTGAGGGACCTGTTTTGGGGGTCAGCAGATCAGGACAGTGCTATACAACTCTCAGGAGGGTGAGGGACAGAGAGATGAAGAAACCAAAACAACAAACATGAATTACCAAGCCCCTGTGGCAGCCTGTAAAGGCTCCCCTCCCCCACCCCCAAGATATTAAGCTGGGGTAAAACCCTTAGTTCACTCCAGCCGACGGAGAAGAGAACAGACATCTTCCTCCTTGTCAGCTGTTTCAAGGGAAAAGGGAAGGGAGGTTGGGGTCCTTTCCTTCAGTGCATTCGGCCAGCAGAGCCTGCTTTGAATCTTCAATCTGGATGTTCAACACAGGAACACAAGAAGGTTGAGACTGAAACACCTCCAAGGAAAGGTGTGCTAATTAGCACCACCTGCTGGCAGGTCTGTAAATTGCATGGACAAAAACTGTTCACGCTCTCTGTATCCAACTCCTGGGAGAAAATCTGCACCCCACTAGTGACTCCTTGGCCCAATTTTGAAAACTTAAGCTGGGCAATTTTAAAGACTGAGAATAAGTTGAACTAAATATCAAAGAAGAGCTGTGGGGGAAAAAAAACAATAAGCAAGAGAGAGAAATTAAACATCAGAGTAAATTCACCAACATATTCCGATGCCTAGACATCAGCAAAAAATTACAAGCCATACTAGGAAACAGGAAGAGATGGCCCAGCCAAAAGAACAAACCAAACATCTTGAAGTGATACTTTGTCAATCTTCTGAGACGATTAATACTGGAAAAAATTAAGTTTGTAGAGATTTTTAAAGATTTCACAAGTCAAAACAAAAGTTATAAAGAGAGGAATTTAAATTGAGGAGAAAAAAGTGTTCCCGTTCAAGCAGCTGTATGAACTGTGCTGTACAAATAATGTGAATTTTATAAACCTAGAGACCAGGTGGCTCAGAGACAGCAGTGGATGATGCCGGGAGCTCAGTTCAACAGTCAAGTGTGATTAAAAAGGGGCTCCACCTTTGACTGACAGCTCTGAAAGGACATGAACATATCCAAATACGTGGTCCGAGACTCTAAAATCATTCACTAAAATCCCTCCCCCGGTGCCCGAGCACTTTTTCCTTAACTCACTGAACAGTATCTTCTTGCTCAGCCCTTAAGACTTTCTACCCTCCCTGTGGTGGATTGAAGCTGTGTGGATCCCAGAGAAGCTTGCTCTTAAAGATAATCCATTCCTGTGACTGTGGATCCAGTGTAAGTAGGACCTTTTGGTAAGTAGGATCCTAAGTTAAGGTGTGACCCACCTCATTCAGGGAGGGTCTTAATCCTCCTACTGGCGTCCTTTATAAGAGGATGAAATTCAGACAAAGAGAGAGAAAGCCACGAAAGCAAGGAGCTGAAAGCAACAAAACCCAGAAGAGAAGGGAGAGACCAGCAGACGCCACCATGTGCCTTGCCAGGAAGGCAGGTAGCCAGCCTTGGGGGAGACGGCATCGCCTGATGACGCCTAGATGTGGACCTTTTTCTCAGCCTCGAAATTGTGAGCTTGTCAGCTAATACACTCCCACTGTTAAAAGCCACCCATTTTATGGGACCTGCTTCGAGCAGCTTTAGCAAACTGGCACACTCTCCATCCCGTTTCCACGCCACTCAGCATTCATTATGCACATCTAGCCTCTCCCTTACAGAATTTTCTTATAGGGAGTCTAATTGATGGCAAGTCTGTGACTACTCCCACCACTAGTGTTCTTCCCAAGTGTATTCGCCAGGATTCTTTCAGCTTCAAGTTCCCAAAACCCAGCTCAAACTGACTTGTGTACATAAGCAAAGCTACTGACTTATTTAACTGTGAAGTTGCAGAGCACATTGTTTCAGGTATAACTCGATCCAGGGCCTCAGATCACATCTCCAGGAATCCATTTCTCTTCACCTCTTGCCTCTACCACCCTTTGAGTTAGCTCTGGGATTTGGCAGCCTCCTTCCAGCTGGTGGTGAGATGGCCACTAGCAAACTAGTCCTATCAGCCCAGCAACCCAGGTGGAAAGAGAGCGCCTCATCGCACAGTATTGCAGAGAGAACCCTGGGGGAGATGCTCATCTGACTCGCTGGAAAGATGGGCATCCCTGAATCCTAAAGGATGATACATCTCCTCTCACATGCTCACGGCTGGAGCTGGAGGATGCGGCAGCCTCACTCAAATCAGGTGGGCAGTGGAAGGGTCTGGAGGTTCTCTTCTGGGGAAAGTAGGAGAGCTTTAGTGTGCCGGGCAAACCCAAATGACAGGTGACGGGATAGCCGGGTCAATCTGCAGTAACACGGGATCCCTAAATCGCAGGAGAAGGTCAACAGAGGTGTAGCCCTTGCAAGCTGATGGGAAGCTCGAAGTCCAGGCTGAGGCACCCATCACTCTATGTGCCGACACGATCCCCAGCAGGAAAAGGGGGCGCTGGGATGCCCCACACTTCCAGGTCAGCGCTTCCACCTGGAGGCCACACACAGCAGCGGCACTGTGTGTCTTTGTCCGAAGCTGGACATACAGCCTCTGCCTATACTGTGTGTCCTTGACCAGAGCTGGACATACAGCCGCTGCCAACACTGTGTGTCCTTGTCTGAAGCTGGACATACAGCCGCTGCCAACACTGTGTGTCCTTGTCTGAAGCTGGACATACGGCCGCTGCCAACACTGTGTGTCCTTGACCAGAGCTGGACACATGGCCGCTGCCAACACTGCATGGGCTTGACCAAAGCTGGACACACAGTTGCTCCCAACACTGTATGTCATTGACCAGAGCTGGACACACGGCCACTCCCAACAAGAGGAGCAGGCTCTCCAATCCCACCACGTGCTTGCAAAGAGGAGAACCGGAATGTTTGGGAACAGCCCCGAAGACAGCCACTGACTCTACATCCCTAAAGCTAATGATGCCCTCGGCAGGGAAGGGCTGTGGACACCACGGATGCCGTTCTGCCAAGGTCATACGAGCCGCCCCCATCCTCTCAACAGAACCGAGTTGGCTTCCCTGCTCCAGGCACCGCTCAGAGGGAAGCAGACCTTCTCAGCGGGCAGGAGGCCGGCAAACGGCATGGCGCCCTCGGGTGGGCCGAGTGGAGCCTGGAACCTGTGAGTGGGACCTTGTTTGGGCAAAGGGTCTTTGCAGGTGTAATTAGGTTAAGGCTGTACAGGTGAGGTCATGCTAGAACAGCCAGGTGGGCCCTGCGTCCACTGACAGCGTCCTCATGAGAGGAGAGGAGAGAACGCATGGAGGAGGCCATGGGCCCGCCATAAGCCGAGGACGCCAGGGACACCAGAAGCTGGAGGAGACCTGAAGGCGGCTCCCCCAGAGCCCCTGACACCGTGACTGTGAGAAGAAACTGCTTTGGTTTTAAGCCACCAAGCGTGGGGTTGTTTGTTACACAGCTCTTAGCCCGATGTTCTCGTTCCTTGGTCAAAGTCTGGTGGCGTAAGGGCCTGCTGATTCAGGAGCTGCTCGCTGGCTGGGGCCCTGGGGGGTCCGTAGGCCCTGGCCGCCCGCTCTCCTCCATACTCAATCTGATGGCGCGGGCGGTCACTGCCTCAGGATTGAGATGTTAGGCTGGATCAAATAAGGCCGTCTGCGAGGCGGTGCAGAGTGGCAGTCTTCTGTCTTCCTCCGCAGCCTAGAAACACGCACTCTCTGAGTCCCGCGTAGCCTCGCAATGGAGAGCCAAAGTTTTCCCACGTTTCTCGCGCACGCTGCGTTCCTCCCCCTGCAGCCTTCCTCATCGCTAAAAAGATGCTCCGCGCTTCGTGACAGCTGGATTTTCCCCTCACTCCAGGAGTTGAGGACGTTTAAGTCCTGCCTGCCAGGCCTCCCTACCGAGGGGCCATGCGTGCCCCGAGAGCCGTGGCCAGGGGCGCAGTGTCCAGCCGAGCAGCACTGGCTGCGCTGGGACGTCCGCCTGGCTGGGCGTGCTTAATGAGCGGAGCCTTCATGTCTTCTGGTCTATGCAAAAATTAGCAGTTCAATTCATTTCAAATTCAGCATCAGGTTTTGATTATTTCAAACATAAAGAAAATAGCTCAAAGCTGAGGCCGAGTCCTTAAAAATGCTGGGTGTGCAGCCAGCACCACACTTGTGCACGAGCTCTCCAACAGTTTTCACAGACCCCTCGTCGGGCGTCAGGGAATCACGTGCCCAGGAGAGCATCAAGGAGCCCAGGCTCCACCACATGCCACGCACAACGCCGAGGAAATGACACGAGCGTTTCTCTCCCACGGAGGGTCATCCTCGAAAAGACGCTGGACGATGAACTTGATTTTTCCATAGAAGCAGACATACGCATCTCTTCATAATTCCTTCCTACACATGCTTTATTTCCACACGTAGGCCAGAAATTGAAGAAGTCATTACATGCCGGGTCCAAAATCCAGGTGTTTCCCTTTAGGGAGCTTCTATCAGCAGTGTTTGATGAGACATTTGGACGTCTCCGAGCGCCTGGATGGTGCTTTGGGGGTAACGAATCCAGCAGTGTTTGTTGTGCACCAGTGATCACAGCAGAAACCGGCCAAGTCCAGGCTCCTTTCCTCAAAGCACCGCAGGCAGCGCCTGTGCCACCAGCCCGAGCACTGCCGCCAGTATCTGCGGGAGACGAACTTCCAGTAGGAATCGTTCAACACTGCCAAAGTCAGACTCTACCGAAAATTAGTAAGGTTGGGATTTCAGACTGAATTAAGACTTCTGTTAGTGCCCAGTTGCAAAAACTGGGATTTTGTCTTTTTTTTTTTTTTTTTTTTTGCAAGGAATAGACAGTCTTCCTGGCTGAGACTGAATAGTTTTATTCAATTAGCTATAAATGGATCAGCAACATAGGGATCAAGTTTCTCGGGCAAATGTATTCTGGGTTTACTCAAAGCCACGGCATATGAGCGATGGTTCTGTGTAATTAATGAGCCCGCAGCAATGCCGTGGTGAAATGACAGGAAGCGGCCTGCACTTGTGAGCGTGCGGTTGAGTCAGAGCCAGGGGCTTATCTGGCTCCCCAGATGAAAACCGTGACAGCTGATTGGTAGCTACTCCGCACGGGCACTGCTCTAGGCATGGTCGATGGATGAGCTCGGTCCGAAGAGGTGCGATCTGTAGTTTTCCTGATTTCACCCCTTCCTCCTCTGTAACTTTGGGAAACCTGCCTTCCCTCTCTCTGGCCCAGTTTTTGTAAACAGGGGATGTTAACAGAACCTGTTTCATGAGAATCCAGGATGGAGTCTGGCGTCACTGAGCCATGTGCCGTGCTCTGCCCAGGCCCTCGGACGCCTGAGTGAGCCGACACAGGGCCCTGTGCCCACGGAGCCCCCAGCTTGTGGGACGAGACTGACAATAACAGCATGGACAGTAAGTAAGTCAGTTGCATAATGCGTTAGAGGGCGGTAAGTGCTATAGAAAACAAGAGAATGTGGAGGGGTAAGGGATATAGAGTAGCAAGGTTGAAGAAGGAATGGGGGCTGCAACTTAAAACAGGGTGCTCAGGAGCGGATATGGCTCAAGCAGTTGGGTGCCCACCTCCCACATGGGAGAACCTGGGTTCAGATCCCGGTGCCTCCTAAAGATGAGCTGACTCAACGAGCTGATGCAACGAGCTGATGCACCGAGCTGACACAACAAGCAGGTGCAATAAGCAGACGCAACAAGGAGGGAGCAGGTGTGGCTCAAGTGGTTGGGCACCCACCTCCCACATGGGAGGTCCTGGGGTCAGTTCCCAGTGATTCCTAAGGAAGACAAGCAAGGCAATGCGCAGACAGCGAGCAGACAATGAGCAGAAACGAGAAGGCAGATGAGGGAGCCATCTTGGGGGGCGGAGCAGGGTGTTCAGAGTGGAACTCACGGAGAAGGTGCATTGGAACAAGGACCTGCAGGAGGTGAGGTGCTCAGCCACACAGACATCTGGGGAAAGACTGTTGCAGGAAAAGGGACCAGAGAGTGCAAGGCAGGGCCGACTTTAGACCTGCCCTGGACCTCATGCTTTATGTCATAAACACACATGCCATAAATCCATTTAAAACAACACGTGTAAAAAAAAAATTAAAAAATTAAATTAAAAAAAAAGAAAAAAAATATGCAGGGGAATGGATGTGGCTCGAGCAGTTGAGCCCCCGCCTCCCACATGGGAGGTCCCAGTTTCGGTTCCCGGTACCTCCTAAAGAAGACAAGCAAACAGGGAGCAGACAACAAGCAAAAAACAACGAGCAGACAATGAGCAAAAACAACAAGCAAACAGACGAGGGAGCCAAGGCAGGAGACAACAACATGCGGGCACCTTGGTCGTTGGAATCTAGTGTCCAGGGCTGGCCTGGCACTGCCATAACCCTAAACCCGTGCTCCTTCAATTAGCACCACGTAGGCCTCAGGGAAACATTTGTGGTGGGTTGGACTGCATCCCTCACGAGGGCGTGTTCAAGCCCTGGCTGCCGAGTGTGGGTGTGAGCTCCTAAGATGGGGCCAGACTGACCCAGGGTGGGCCTTGATCCAATATGGCAGGAGCCTCACAAGCCGAGGAAATCCGTGTGCAGTCGCTCCGCAAAAGCCAGAGAAGAGAGACTGCACGTGACGGAGGCGCCACCAGACTGCGGATTTCAGAGACGCCGTGGCCTGCCGACCCCTTGGTGCTGCACGTCCAGCTGTGGTGTGGCCGCACCAGTGGATGGCATTTGTCACAGTGGCCGCAGGAGCTAAGACGACGCTGCTCCATGGCTCTCGTCCCCTCCCTTGAAACGGGCACGTGGCTCTGCCTTGGAGCAGCAAAGCACACGGAGTCCTGCAGGAGAGGCGCGCCTGAGAAGAGAAAGACAGAGACGCTCACTCATCAAGTCTTCGGCATGTGTGCAATAGATTCTTTCAAGATGAAATTTTTCTTTTTCAAGTGGTGTCAAATATCTATTTTCTGCTTCATTTTCTAATTCCCGGTCTGGAGTTACTCATGTATTAGGTTGGTATTCATAACAGTTGCACATGGAAGCTAAAGAATATTTTGCAATATTAAAAAATTCATCTGACTCTTAAATTTCTATACACTAGGTCTTAACAAAATGTGCATCAAGTACCGTACTAATTATCTACATTGGCAACCAAATAGCCTTTGAATGC
>JAQZBX010088269.1:0-12761 GCA_029593785.1 Cabassous unicinctus | reverse complement strand
ATATGAATTCAAATTGGCCATCAAAATGCAAAATACTTGAGTTTGAAGCTTATCAAAATAGATATACAAGAGGAAGTCTCAGAAATTGTCTACCAGATTTGCATCTTATTTTTGCTATACCTAGGAACTCTGCTTGGGAGGACATGAACCCAGGCTGAAGAAGGATAGGGGTTTTAGTGGATATCTAGCAAACTCTGACACATGCATCAAGAACCAGGAAAATCCACAGAAGCATTTTTTATTAAAAATTCATTTCAATTTCACAGATATTTATTGAATCCTCATTATGCACCAGCTAATATTCTATCATTGTCTTCTGAACTCACATTCTGGTGGATTAGGCTATTTCAAAAAATCCAGGAACAAATCCAGGACTTTGTGAGTTCCAAGGATTTGAAGAGTTTGAATGAAAGTTTCTCAAAATAGGGACTGCTCTTTTATTTATGAGATTGTGTAAATGTGTACTTTTATTCTTCCACTGTTCTGTGAAGCCCCAATTTGATCATATAATAGAACTGTAGTATAATAATTTACCAATGTATTGAAAGTTATTAATTATTTATTGCAATGTGCAGGCCCTATGCTATGAAGTCATGCCTTGTTTAATTTTCACAAGTGTCTTATGACGTATGTAACAGTTATTCCTCCTTTCCCAAAGTGTTAACTGAAGTTTAGATAATTTAAAGAAGATACCCAAAGTCACAAGCTGTCATGAATGCATGATGTAGTTTTTGAATCCATGTGGCATGGCTCCAGAGCCTACACATTTAAATACTTTGTAGATGAAAGAGACAGGCATTACAGAAAATAACATATTTTAAAAAAACATAAATTCAGTGTAAAAGTGCTGAAAAGATAGTGAAGCAGGTGATGTGATAGAGAGGGACTCAAGGTGGCAGGGACCCACTTTAAACTGGGTGTCACAACCCAAGAGCAAGAGTTTACAGTTTTTATCTAACCATGTCCTGGAATGAGAGACAATTAGCTAAAAGTACATGAGCAAAATCATTAAAGGACTGACTGTTGTAGTGAGAGGGGAATTTTATTTGACCTGGTTAAGTACCTTTGTATGCTCTCATCTATTTGGACTTGAAGATCATCAACAAGCTTAACAAAATTGTTAATAATTCAGTGCACATAAAAACAAGATTAATAGAAATAAAACTAACGAATGGAAGCAACCTTTTCACCTAAAATATTTCATGTGTCCTTACTGGCAGCTTCTCTTTTTAGCAGTTTCTTTGATTAAAGTCACAGCATTAAGCTCTACTTTGTCTCTTCATGTCCTACTTTTCTTTTCTTCTCTTTTCTTTTTGAAATTTGGCATTTTATTTTATTTTATTTTTATTTTTAAAAAGATATTTAGATTTCATAAATGTAACATAAAAAAATATAGGGGATTCCCATATGCCCTGCTCCCCACCACCCACATTAACCCACACTAACAACATCCTTCATTAGTGTGGTACATTCATTGCAACTGATGAACACATTTTGGAGCATTGCCACTAAGCATGAATTTTAGTTTACATTCTCTCCCACACAATTCTGTAGGTTATAGCAAGATATATAATGGCCTGTATCTGTCATTGCAGTGTCATTCAGGACAATTCCCAAGTCCTGAAAATGCCCCCACATTACACCTGCTTTCCCTTTCCCTGACCTCAGAACCTCCGGTGGTCACTGCCTCTACATCAATGACATAAGTTTTTCCACTGCTAGAATCTATAATAGTCTATAGTAAGTCTATAGTAGAATACCAGCAAGTCCACTCTAGTCCATAGCTCATTCCCCAATCCTGAGGTCTGGGATGCTGATGCCCACTTCACCTCTGATTGAGAGGGGGCTTCAGTTCCATACAGCTGATGGATGGGACTCTCTTGCTTGCAGTGGTAGATTCTCTCCAAAGCTTGGTATGGTGGTGGTCCATCATAACCTCCTTGTTAGTTGTCCTGGGTGAGTCCAGTGAACTGGAGAGTAGGTGTTGGAACACCATTCAAATGTTCATGGGGCATTGTCACGGTGGGTGGAGATTTCCATAATAACTGAAAGAATATTGAATTCCCATCCTGGGGAGCTCTACCACATTCTCTAATGGAATAGCAAGAATCCCCCAAGTACAGAGGCAATGGCTAGTGAAGGAGGATTGTCCATCGACTGGCCCTTGATATTGATGACTGTGCTTATGAAGCTTTACTATTTTTTTCACTTTTTTATTTTTTAAAAGATACTTTGATTACATAAATGCTACAGAGAATATATAGGGGACTCCCATTTGCCCCACTCCCTATACCTCCCAAACCCTCCAACATTAGCAACATCTTTCATCAGTGTGGCACATTCATTGGAATTGACAAACACATTTTGGAGCATCGTCACCAAGCACATATTATAGTTTCCATTGTAGTCAACACTCTATCACATTTGACTTTGTAAGTTATGGCTGGTTGTATAATGGCCTGTATCTGTCATTGTAATGTCATTCAGGATGATTCCCTAGTCCCCAAAATGCCCCTCCATTACACCTGTTTTTCACTCTCCCTAACCCCAGCACATCCATGGGTCACTGCCTCCAAAACAATGGCATTTCTTCCATTGCTAGAATCACAATAAGTCTAGAGTAGAATACTAGCAAGTTTATTTTAGTCCATACATTTTTCCCCAATCCTGAGGTCTCTGGGATAGTGATGCCCATTCCGCCATCAACTGTGGGGAGCTTTGATTCCACACATCTGAGGGATGGGACCCTCCTGCCTGCAGCTGCTGGCACCTGTGGCTCCCTGGCACATGATTTGTCCACTATCTCCTCCCCATTAGCAGTCCTGGGTGAGTCCATTGAACTGGAAAGTTGGTGTTGCAACTCTGTTGAGATCCAGGGCCCAACTGACACAGGGACAGCCCAAAGATCCAAGTTTCTTGGATGTACACTCAACAACTCTAGTACTAATCATATGTTCAAACAGAAGAACAGAAGAGCCATGCATAGGAAACCACTTGCTGAGTCCAACTCAGTAACAATGGGGAGCCTAAATACCAGATTAGGGCCCACTGGGAAGAAGCAAAATTCCTGAGTTGTCTGGACCTGACCAGTGTCTGGATGTCTCCATATCCCTGAAGAGCTTTGCTATTTGTGATCGTATCTACAGCTGCCAATGAGATCCTGCTGACATGTGCACAACTGTCACCTGTGAGATGGCCCCCAGACTCACCTCAATGTCTCTTAGTGATACAGACTCTTTTGTCTTTAACTTTTCCTCCTCTTTATCAAGGTGTTTTTTGTTTTTGCTGTTGTTTTTTCCAATAGCATTGCTTATTGGTGTTTGGTAGCAATCCCTCAGTAAAAGGGTGGCCCATCCCCAGGAGTAATGTCCCATGTGGGGGGACACGGGGGAAGCCACAGTTTCAATATGCTGAGATCAGCCCAGATAGGCCACATCTGAACAAGAAGGAGGCTCCTTGAGGTAACTCCCAGGCACCCTATTCACCAGGCCAAGTTCCAATTTCAAGAGCAAAGGCTCACAAGCATAGCCATTAACATCAAGGGTTCTTCAATGGATCATACTCCTTCACAAGTCATTGTCCCTTCACTTGGGGCATTCTTATTATTCCATTAAAGAATGTGGAAGAGCTCCCTCAAACCCATCTGGGGGATATTCTTTTGATATTCTTTGATATTCTTTTGGTTATTGTGTGAATCTCCACCCACCATGACAATGCCCCATGAACATTTGAACACATTTATATGCCTTATATGTATATCCAGGTGACCTTCCTCGTATGTATCCCCTCTCACTGACACCCCACAGCAATAATCCTCCCTTGCCACAGCTGTAATCTTTCTGTAATCCAAAGTTTCTTCAAAAAGGAAGCCAATAAAATAGCCACATAAAATTAATAAGAAAATTAAATACTAATGATAGTTTTATACATAAGAAATAAAATACAGAAAAAGTTAATAAAAAGTAAAAATAGAATATTTTTAAAACTTGGATTATTTAAAATAATGAAAAAATATTTGAAGCAAAAATCTTTCTTTTTTTACATTTTGCCTTTAATCACTGTAAGACTGTAGTCCTGTATGTACAGTAACATTTTCTCCCATTTATTCCCCCAATGTCTTTTTTTTTTAATTTTTTCTCCAAAGACGTTTTAGGTTACAGCAGAGTAATGTACAGAACACAGGGTATTCTCATCTACCCAATATCTTCCAACTTTTCCCATTTTTTCCCATCAATAATGTTTTATATGTGGATGGTACGTTTGTTAAAATTGTTGCACAAATATTGAAACATAGCTACTAACCATTGTCAATGGTTCACATTATGGTTTACATTTTGGACCATATACTTTTATAAGATCTGATGAAATTTAACATGGCCTGTATCCATATCTGAAAGATCATGCACAACACTTACATCACCCCTAAAATGCCCACTCTTCCATCTATTTTATTCCTTCCTACCCCTCCCCTTCAGGTCATGGTGACCACTAGGCTTCACTCATTGAAGGACAAGATTCATAGTTACTTGCATCTTCACTGAGGGCTTGACACAATGGTCTGTCCTCCTATATTAGGCACCACTGATGTTCTCAAGTGAGTCCTGTCTGTGATGGTTAGGCTAATGTGTCAACTCAGCCAGGGATTTGTGCCCAGTTGTTTGTTCAAGCACTGGACTATTTGTAATACAAGGACATTTATGGACTTTAGTCACCAGTGAGTTTACTGCATAAATAGCTGATTACCTCTACATCAATCAAGGAGATTGCCATCAGCAATGAGTGATGCTTTATCCAATCAGTTGAGTGCCTTAAAAGGGGAAGTGATTTCAACATTCAGAGAGAATTTCCCAGCTCATCTTTGGACATCCAATGTCTCCCAGAAACTCATCAAGGACCTTCATTGGACTTTCATCAGAGCCTCTGGTGTGCAGCCTGCCTGTGGAACCTGGACTTGTGCATCCCCATCGTAACATAAGAGATTCTTATAAAATCTCATATTATTGACAGATATCTCCTGTTGATTCTGTCTCCTTAGAGAACCCTAATACCCCATCCTTCTGTTTGAGAACATAGCAGGCCTCCCTAGGATGGGAGTCCAACACCTTCCCACTCATTATGTGAGTCTCTACCCAATGATACAACTCATTATGCCAAAATGATCACTTACATGCTCCCTAGAAGCCTGCCCCAGGTGCACCCTGGTCCGAATGCCCTCCATCCAACACCCTAAACCAGTAACCTTTCTTTGTCATATTGCCAAATGAGCATTCCCAACATTGTAATTTCAACCACATACTCACCAATTCCAGGGTTCACCTGCTCCATCCCAAACCTTACCCCCACTTCCATGGACCAGCCAATGCAACCTCCCCACCCTGTATCCCTGTCAAACCTGCACCCCCCAATCCAATATTATCGCTATACCCCTATCATGTCCCTTCACTGCACAGCTATATGCTTCCAACTTATATATTTTGCCCATATGGGTGTTGACTCACAACCTTCTCAAGAGAAAGGGTGAACCTTTACTCTTGAAATTGAAACTTAACATAGTATTTTAGGATGCCTAAGTGTTACCTCCTGAGAGCCTCCTTATTGTTCAAATGTGGTCTCTCTCTAAGCTGAATTCAGCATATAAATGCAATAACTTCCCCCCAGTGTAAGACGTGACTCCCAGGATGAGCCTCCCTGGCACCAAGGGATTACTACCAAGCACCAACTAGTAATGCAACTGACCTTGACCAAAAGGGGGAAAGGTAAAGACAGTTGAGTTTATATGGCTAAGAGACTTTAAAGTCAGTTGGGAGGCCATTCCAGAGTTTATGCTTATGCATGACTCAGCAGGATCTCATCGACTGACAAATTAGATGCTACCACAAATAGTGGGGTTTCTGAGAGCTCTGGAGACACTCAGGCACTATGGTCAGGGCAGATAGTTCATTAGTTGGGTGCCTTGCCAGGAGGCCCTAATTTGGGGTTTGTGCGCCCCAGTGTGACAGACTTGGACTCACTTGTGGCTTCCCTACATATGGCTCTCTGTCCCTTCTATTTGAAACTGTAGTTGGAACTGGAGTAGGTAAGTGTACATCCAAGAGACTTGAAACTACTTTTCTTTTAATCATGACATATTTTTCCCCCATGTAAAAGTTATTGCATTCACTTACAACATCTTTGCTAAGATAATTGGTAGAAGGAAAGCAATGTCTTTTATCAAATTGACTATAAATTCAAATTGGTCTTTCCATGGTCTATAAGACCCTGCACAATTGATCTCCAATCAAGTATTTATTATATGTGGTCCTGCTCTCCCTCATTAATTATGTTCCTGTCTTGATCGCCTCATTCTTAACTTTGGGAAATTACACAAGCTCTTCTTGTTACCTGAAATGCTCATCATCTAGATCTTCACACTGATGACTTGTTATCACCATTAAATCTACAGTTTAAATGCCTCATCCCTTGCCTTTCCTCTTTCAGAGAACTTCCTTTACCACTCATTGTAAAGCCATATCTCCTTGAGTTATTCTCTATCACATTACCTTGTTACATTTTCTTTATACTATTTTTACAATCTGATTTACCTGATTTATTCATTTGTTGTCTCCTCTTTCCAAACTGCAATGTATTCCATGAAAGGAAAGGCAGTATCTGTCTCATTAATCACTGCATCAGCAGTACATACAGCAAAGCTTCTCACAGAATAAACACTTAATAAGCATTCCATGAATAAATGGCCACTATCTCTACTTTACCCTCACAAGAGCAACTACATTTGTGAAAAGGACACTTGTTAACTGAAATTCTTTTGAAAATGATATTACAGTCTTGGTGATAAGTTGAAATTAAGATCAGTTGGTATATCTTAGCTAAAGACATAGAATCACCTCCTGCTTAATTTGAAGGGATAGAATATATGCAATTAAAGAGTTTAAAGAATATTTGGAAGGGCTAGAGTCACAGAATCTGGGTTCAGCAAAAAGGAATTAAATGCCAAGGCAAACCTGTATAAGATGTGGCATGCTAAGGAGGGACTTGCTGCCACACTGACTCCAATGCCTTGCAGCCCCTGGCCAATCTGGAAAGCTATCACTTTTCCTGACTTCAGAACCACCCTGGTATGAGCCTATCCAGATAGTGTGCTCTGAAATTAGGGCCAGAAGTGACTCTAACAAGGACCTTCCTAAGCTTCCAGAAAGTGAATCCCCACAGAATGAGATTCCATGTAAGGGTTTAACTGAACATGGAACCAGCTAGCCATTCCAGTGGAAGTCAGGAATGAAATTGCTATCATGCAGAAAATATATGTGGAAACATCTATTCCCTGATGGTTTAGACCCCTGTGAAGTACATGCAAAGCCAACTTTTTTGCATGTGAAATTTTTATGAGTGGAATGATTGCCAGCCTGAACTAAATGAGACAGTGAAGGAGCAAATTGTAGGAAGAGTGACTTGAAGGGTAGAACCATGGAAAACAAAGTCTGGACCAAAAGGACCTTCTCAGGCAAGAGAATGAGTCCACATCTGGACAGGCAGGTTCACCCCTGTGCTTGGATGAGGCAGTCCCATCTGCCTTGGCACTTGGTGGATGGTCTTTGTGCCTCATTTTTCAAGAAGTGTTCTACTGCCTTAATGTTTGGAGATGGTGGGGTCTGTGCTCCAGGGTTCACAGAGAGCCTGGTTATGGCTCTGTGCTTGGAAAGAGTAGGGCCTATGCCCTGGCATTAACAGAGAGCCTGACCTACCCAGATACTCAGGGAAAATGACACTTATACTCCAGTGTTTGGGAAGAGCATGGCCACTGCACAGGTGCTTGGAAAGGGTGGCTTTGCCAATCCATCAGTTCCAGAAGATAAAGCATTGGTGCATCATTGACTCTCAGATCTTGAAATCTGATGGAACTTGCCCTGCTGGTTTTCAAAATTGTTTGGGTACTATAACCCATGTTTCCTTCCAAATCCTTCCAATTGGAATGGGAATGTCTACCCTATGCCTGTCCTTTCATTGTATATTGGAAGCAGAAAACTTCTTTTCTAGATTTCACAGGTCCATACAGGGGGTATTATGCCCCAGGACAGACGATACTATAATCGATTTTGATAAGATTTTGTACTTACCATTGTTACTGAAATGACTTAAGGCTTTCGGGATGTTGTGATGCAATGAATGTATTTTGTATGTAGAAAGAACATGTCTTTTTGGGGTCCAGAGTGTGGTGGTTTGATGCTTTATGGATGCCAGAAAAAGATGCTCTTAAACTTAGTCCATTGTTGTAAGTAAACCCATTTTAAGTAGACCTTTTGGTGAGATTACTTCAGTTAAATATTTATCCACCTCAGTCACAATGGGTCTTAATCCTATTACTGAAGTTCTTTATAAGGAAAATGAAATTCAGACAGATCAAAAGAAAATCATAGGCGGCAGGAAGCTGAAGTTCACCTGAACCAGGAAGAGCAGGGAAAAGCCAGGAGAGATGTCCATGTTCATTGCCCTGTGACAGAAAAACCCCAGACCAAGTATCCAGCAGCCAGTCCCAGAATGCCAGTCTTCAAAAAGAAAGCATCACCTCGGTGACATCTTGATTTTGGACCTCTCCTAGTCTCAAAACTCTGAGCCAATTAATTCCCATTGTTTAAGGGTAACACACTGCATGGTATTTGCTTTGGTAGCTAGAAAAGTAAATAGTGTTATATTCAAATTTTTATCTAAATTTTACTGAATACCTGCTGTGCAAGTCATTTTGCACTTAGTGCTGAAACAGAAAAATGAATGAATAAGATATTCCTCAACCTTCTGCCACTAGCACAATATAGCATATGTTTACACAGCTATTCCCAAGTAACTCTTCTATCTTATTTTTGACATATTTTGTTGGATGGAAGCATCTTCAATTAAAAAAAAAATGCTTATCTAATTTTATTTTAAATAAAATCCAAATTCCTTACAAGATCTATAATATCCTCAAGGTTTGATCCCTATTCATCTTTTCAGCCTCATTGTTCCTATTTTCTCCGTTTACTGTTTACCTTTCAGACCCACTGATTTTCAGAAATCTTGAACTTGCCGAACTATTCTCAATGTTTTTCCTTCCACCTCTAACAGCATTTCTCATGGTAGCAATTTCTAATTCTTTGGATCTCAGCATTAATAGCAACTATTAAAATGGTCTCCTTTACCTTCCACATCCACAGTAGAATTTGTCCATGTATTTTCTGTCATAATACACTGTTGTCTCTATAGAACTTATCACAGACTATACTAGATCTGTAAGTCATTAGCTTATGTTCTTGTAAGGTCAATCTAAACAGAATCTTTCTTTTTTTTCTTCTGTTTGAATAACCACTATAAGTTGATACCATAAAATAGTACTGGCACATTATATTTACTCAGTAATTAAATAATAAATTGCATAAATAATTAGTTCTTATATCTAAATTGGAGATAAAATTTTAACATACCTTACAAAACATTAAGCAAGAATCATTTGAGTACTAAGACAAGGAAAGGAAAACTTGTTATCACAAATTGGGGAAAAATGATAATTTTACTTTATTGCAAAAAAATAAGTAGGCTGATATTTTATTCTCAACAGCAACCTAAGTTCTAATGGTTTGGAAGCTATTTTTTCCTCCATGTTACATCTCCTTGATGCCAATTATGTGATTGGTCTAGAAGCTTCTTTAAATATGGATGTTCTTTCAATATTGCATGTAAAATCCCAGTGATTTAATTAAGTAAGAAGCAGTTTTGGACACACTCCAATTCCAGGACTCAATATTAATTGTTGTAGTTAGAAAGGATAAAAGGTCCAATGATCTTTGCCCCTGTTGGGGCGAATACATAATTGTCTTAAAAACTACCATTACTATATCAGAAGATGCTTTGCTAAGCTTAAAGCCCATATAAAAAAGACTTAATATCTACAAAATCTCAAGCACAAATAGTTTGCGCCATACCAACACTCCAGAAATCTCATGTATAACTTTTTTGTCCAAACCAACACAATAGAAATAGGGGCAAAAAAACTGAAGTGATATTTCTCTCTTTCAAGTGTTGGATAAGAAATTACTAGGAAAAATTTCCTTGGTAAATGGCTAGTTGCTATCTTCTTATGTAGATATAGAATTTGTTTGCATTTTTAATAAATTATCTAAAGAAATGAAATTTTTGTTTTAATGCTTTCAACATAGTTCCTTTTAAATATACCTATAATACAAGTAATAAATTTCCAAAATATTCAAAAAATTCTGTGGAGAAATGGACACACACAACCATATGAAATAAAATCTATCTCCAAGGAAGAAGGCAGATTTATTCCCTCTGTGGTCATACTTGACAGGAAAAGGAATTTCCAGTTGCTTAGGAGTAAGTGAAAAAAGTATTCCTTCAGATTGGGAGGAAGGCTTCAAAATGTAAGGCTGTGAATAGCTGGTAGTGGAAACCACACTTATCAATTGTGGGTATTTTCTTATTATGTAAGAATTAATTTCAGTTGAGCTTGTTAAAAATGAAGTTTAAAAAAAAACTGCTAGTAATACGGGGTTTTTTAAGTAAATCAAAATTAGATCTCAAACCCAGGTTTGTTACTTGGGCAAATTATATACATATTTAGAAATGGTTTCTTCAATTATAAAATGGGAAAAATAATACTTGTTATTATAAAGGTTAAATGTGATTCACTAAATTTGATTGTATGTATATAAATATATTTTGTTGAGTGATATATGTGTGTGTATATATGGACATAGCATCTTACACTGTTAGGCATAACAAATGACTATAATTTTATTATTTCCTTTCATTAATACTTTTTCCAGTTTTAATGGAATCAGTGGAATGAAAAATTTGTTTTCAAAATATATATAAGGTTATGATACATTCTGATATGCAGAAATTAAAGTTTTCAATAATTTATAACAAAACAAAAATTGAGTATCCATATTGGCCCAGGCACTGTGCTACATATGCTTTCATATATTTTAGCTCATTAGGTGCTTATAAAAATCATGATAGCTGCCATCATCTAATTTTACAAAATTAGATGTATAACTAAGTGTCATGACTATCAATTAACAATGGCCCTCCAGCTAGTTTTAGAAAAATAAAATATTTTAAAAATAGCTTTTATCATAAGAAATGATTTTCTCTATATACAATTAGTGCTTAAAGCATGAACACAATAGAAACTTTTAGTGAAGTAAAACTGATTCTGCATTCAACTAATGATGCAGTTTATGAAAAAAAAATTAACAGTAGAATAAAACTTTTTGTTTTTAATGGCCTGTACACTAATGTTATTAGTGGGGAGAAGATATTTATAAGCAAATGTAATTGTCAAGTAGCTGATTGGAGACTTCTTCAAGGTGTGTTCAGTAACATTGAAAAATAAGAGGAAGAAAAATAGACCTCATTTCACCCTCAGCATAAAGAGTTCTGGTGTAAACTTTGAGCCTAATGAGATAATGGACCTTCTCAGATGTCTGGGAGTTTATTATTTTTGAAAGGCTGGGGAAAAAATGGTGTTCTGTAAACATATTTTCCATTAAATGGATAAATGAAAGGTTAGCTTTCACAATATACCTTTTTCCAATATCTATTATTAATGTTTATAAAATTATACACTGAACTATCTATGGAAAAGTATTCTGTATACTTAAGAAATATCATAAATTCTTGACCAAAATGAGAATTGTAAAAGGAAAATTAAGGGAGTTAGCAAAACAGGTCATATATTTATTCTTTTGTGATCCAAGGTAGGAAGATTGGATATCATTGAATGTTTTATAGGAGTCCGTGATAATGGTTTGGACACAGGAATGGCACGATCAAAATCAAATTTGAAAAAAGGACCTTATGAGCTGCTATAGGAGCACAGATTATTAGAGACATGAATGAAAAACAGACAGACCTGCAACAGTCTATTGCAGTATGCCAGGGAAATAGTGAAGATAATCCATATTGTGATATATTTTGAAGGTAGAGTGAACAGGATTTATTAAAGGTAATTAATGACAGAGGATTTAAGGAGTGAAGTATGCTGTGAGATATTATTTCTTTACAATAGCATGGAAAGTGGAAATATTTAATGAAATGGGGAACAACTAGGAAGGAATAGGTTAGCGAGGAAAATTAAAAATTTAATCTTTTAAATACTGATTGGATATCAAATCAGTGATGTCCATTTGGTAGTTGCAATGTATAAGCTTCTACACTAGTGGAGAGATAAGGGCTATGTGTAACAAATTGGTATGCTACAGCTTTTATGGGTAAGGAAAATGAGGAATATCCAAATAAAAGACAATAGGAAGGAGGTTTCAGTGAACTGGGAGGAAATCAAGGGCAATGATCTTTGGTCTATATTCTTCCATTCTTTATTTCTTCAACCCATTTTAAAGATGTAAAATACCTTAAATGAATGCTTATGTTTACACATTGTGACTTTAAAAAGCCAGAGCCTTTTCAAATAATTCACTTCCCATTCTCTTTTGTTTTAGCCAATTCTAACTTATCCTTTTAAATTTTTTAAAATATTGCTTACTCTGGGATAACTGATCTGATCACAGTTTGATTTAAATGTTACTATATTTGTGCACTTAGAATCACATGAATATATTTATAAATAGCACTTATTATATTGCTTTGTATTTGTCTGACCTCATAAATATGTATCAAATCATTGAAAAGGGGACTATCATACACAACTTGGTAATCCCAAAGTCCATGAATGGTTTGATAGAAATAGAGGCTCCATTCACAAGTTTTGA
>JAQZBX010088268.1:0-12765 GCA_029593785.1 Cabassous unicinctus | reverse complement strand
AGTTTTGTGAAATCAAAAGGTACACTGATTTTGGCTGGCTCTTCCAAGGTACTCTGTATACAGTTACAAAAGACATGGAGGATCTATAGGTTTCAAACTTGCAACTTAAATGCTGAACAAATGATGTGAAAATTTCTATGTGTGCTCTGAAAGAAAATCTTATTTCATGCAGCCACAGACTCGAGATCTCTGGAAACCAGACTCAGAGTCTCATTGTATGAGTAGCAGAGTTACAAAGGAAACTAAAATCTCAACCTTTCAGTGCTTCTGCAGTTAAAGTGAAGCCATTGATTGGAAAGGAGTGGAACCCTGAGGATTGGAAGAGAGACATATGGGCTGACAGTGATATCAGTGGGGACACTGGAACCCTAAATTCTGCTAATGGATTGCCAGATAAACCTGTCATGGCCTTCCCTGTGGAGATCACACAATGTCAACCTTGTATCACCCAGGCTTCAGGCTGTCTCAGAATTCTCAGAGTCCTTCCAGCCCTGAGGCAGGTACCAGCCAAACTCCAGCATGCACTGCTGAACATCCACACTGCACTGAAGTGACTACCTTTCAACACCTGCCTGAAGAGATTAATCATGTATCACCAGATGAAAATACAAAGGAATGACCTGAGGTCAGTAGCATGCAAGGCATTTCTAATCCTTCCCTTACTTACCCACACCACCCCTCTTTTCTTTGAGACATATTATAGACTAAAATCACAAGTCCCCAAAGGCAAAATACAAATCATGACCCATGAGAAAGTGTGCTACACTTTAAATGAATTGCATGAGTTTCCCAACTTATATAGACATAAATCAGGGGAATATGTGTGGGAATGGATACTAAGGTATGGGATAATGGTGGAAGGAATATAAAGTTGGATCAGGCTGAATTTATTGATATGGTCCATCCAAGCAGAAATTCTGGATTCAATGCTGTAGCTCAAGGGTTTAGAAAGGGCTCTAACAGTTTGTTTGTGTGGATGACTGAAACATGGAACAAATTATGGTCTATCATGTCTGACGTTGAGATGCCCAATTTATGCTGGTATATGGTAGAAGAGGGAATTCAAAGGCTTTTGAGAGTTTGGAATGCTAAAATGGATTTACCATTTAAGAACTTCCCACCCACCCCAGGAATGTCCAGAGGACACAACTTTAAACTCCATCTTCCCTGAGTATCTCTGTGGTTGCTCTTCTTTGTAGTCCAGATGTTACTGTAGGAACTACTGTAATGGAACTAGAATCCTTAAATATTATTGGGATAATAGAATCTCAGGCAAGTAAAATTCAAGTATTGGCAGTTAATTATCAAAGACAAAGTGGGTGTGGCTACCATAATAAAAGTCCTCCATGGTTTAGGGAAGGCCATGTCACCAATCATTGCTCTGAGAGATTTAGGCCTGTGTGCCAAAGGTTAGGGAGGATGTTGTCTTCACTTCATTGTATTAGGGGGATTAGGAGCCTAAGCCAAAGATTGGGTAATGTGTGGAAATCACTCCAATGCTCTTGGAGGGTGACGTTTGGAGATTTGTTGCCAGCCAGATGCTTAAGGAAGGTGGAACAAAGCAAATGGACATTGAACAAGCCTGTGGAAAGGGTGGATCCTCATAATGTCTCAGGGAGAAGAAACCATTATCTTAAAAATGACACTCAGAATTTGAAATAGAATGAAAGACACCCTGCAGGTTTACTGAACTGTAGAGGACTCATGACTAATGTTTTCCTCCCAATTTCTCCTTATAGTAATGAAAATATTTTTCTTTTTTCTGTACATTTGTGTATTAGAAGCAAATAAATTGTTTTGTAAGTTTCATAGGTACACATCCAGTCGGGACTTTGCCTCAAGACAAACTGTATTTCTTTAAACTGATTAAGATATGATTCATATTTAACATTGTACTGATTTAAGGTTTGTTTGTTTTTATTTTGAATACTGGGATGTCTTTTTGAAATTCAGTGCGTGGAGTGTGGCAGTTTCATATTGCATATGAATTCCAAAAATAGATATTGGATGATGTTTGTAAACTGGTCTGTAACTGAGAATGATTAAATTATAATTAGGGCTTTCATTGGACCATGTCAGTAGGATGTTGCATGCCCACCCCCTTGGTGGGCATGGACTCACAGAGAAAACTACACAGCGGAGAAGAGATTTGGAGTCTGAGTTGGAGTCCACGAAGCAAGTACACAGAGGAGAATGACAGCCGAACCCAGAGAGAATAAAGCCCCAGTGAGAGAAACAGAGCCAGTCATCTGATAGTCTACAGCTGGCCTTGTGGAGAGAGCAGGGTGGCTGAACCTAGAGAGGAACAAGCCCTGGGAAGAGAGGAACCAAGGAAGCCTGAACTCTTGTCAGACATCAGCAGCCATCTTGTTCCAACACATGGCAACAGACTTTGTTGAGGGAAGTAATTTATTCTTTAAGGCCTTGTAACTGTTTACTTCTACCTCAAATAAATACTCTATAAAAAACAAACAGATTTCTGATATTTTGCATCAGCACCCCTTTGGCTGACTAATACAGGCAGTCTACTAAATTCTTATTTGATCTGTATAATCAGAAGTGTTCTAGATTGAGTGAATAAAACCCTAACTTGGATTACAGACACAGGGAATCATAGTTCCTTAATCAAATACCATATTTCAGACAGTTTATATACCCAGAGCCTCTTAATTGAGGAGAAGGCCAGGTCCCCTTGGGGAATGATCCTGTTATACATCCAAATATTTATACTGTGAATCTTCCTCCCAGCTTTCCCCAAGGAGAACTATAGCTCTTTACCAGTGTAACTCTGCATTGGGGAAAAGGAAAGCATCAGACATTTGGGGGATTATTAAACACTGGCTCAGAAGCAACATTAATTCCAGGAGACCCAAAAAATCACTGTGGTCCACCAGTTAGAGTAGGGGGATATTCTGTCTCAGAGTAAGTCCAATACGTCTGCAGGCTTATTCTGTTTTAATTTCCCCAATTCCAGAATGCATAATTTGAAAAAACATACTCAATAACTGACATAAATCCCACATTGGATCCCTGATTTGTGGGTTGAGGGCTATTATGGTAAGAAAGGCCAGTGGATGCCAATAGAACTGCCCATAATTAACAAAATAGTAAATTGAAACCAATACCGAATTTCTTGAGGGATTGCAGAGATTATTACCATCATCAAGGATGTGAAGGATGCAAGGGTGGTTACTCCCACCACATCCCCATTCAACTCTCCTTTTTGGCCTGTGCAGAAAACAGATGGATCTTGGAAGAAGGCAGTAGATTATCATAAACTTAACCAGGTGGCAAATCCAATTGCAGCTGCTGTCCCAGATGTGGTATCATTGCTTGAGAAAATCAACACATCCACTACTACCTGTTATGCACAATGCTTTTTTCTCAATTGCCACTAGTAAGGACCACCAGAAATAGTTTGCTCTCAGCTAGCAAGGCCAGCAATATACCCTCACTCTCCTGCCTCAGGTGTGTATCAATTCTCCAGCCCTATGTCATAATATTGTAGGTAGGGAAATTTATCATTTCTCCCTCCCACAAGACATCACACTGGTCCATTGTATTGATGATATCATGTTGATAGGACCTAGTGAGGAAGAAGTAGCAAAGATTCTAAACTTATTGGTAAGGCATTTGCATGAGAGAGGATGGAAGATAAATTCAACAAAAATACAGGGGTCTTCCACATTGGTGAGATTTCTAGGTGTCCAGTGAGGCACAGAATGTCAAAGTATCCTTTCTAAAGTGAGAGATAAGCTGTTACATCTGGCCCCTCCTATGACCAAAAATAGGCACAATGCTTAGTTTGTCTCTTTGGATTTTGGAGACAATGCATTCCACATTTGGGTGTGCTACTCTGGCCTATCTACCGAGTGACCAGAAAAGCTGCTAGTTTTGATTGGGGGCAGAACAATATCCAAAGCAATTGTTTCATTGTGCAGAAAGACTTGATGTTAACCAACAGCGGCCAAGTGGGATTGCCCTTATGCTGCTCTTGGCTTATTAATATGCTGTCCCATGTGGCTAGCACCATTTGGAGAGGCTCCATCACTTGCTAGTGCAAAGTGGCATTGCTTTGCTTTTCCCTTTGTGTCTTCAGGCTGTCGCTTAGGTTACAAATACCAAATTGTGGATATATTAAAGGCCCATGGACCAGCAGAGAGGTATTAGCCAGCTCTCAGGAGACTGCATAATTTGACCACATAATTTTTGTGCAGCAAGCAGAGGAGCAATGTGAACTTATTGCTTCCCCAAAAAGGACTAAATAAAGCCAGTGCAAATTTGGTATAAATTAATTGGCTATAGTTCTTTGTTTATATAAGACCCACCTAAATTACAGGAGAGGCCTTCCAAGGCCTATGTATCTTTGGTCACTCAGGGCTAAGATCTCATGGGATTTCCATTGGTTGTGTCTGCCATAGCACCCAGAGGCCAACATTCGCACTATATTGAGATGGGAGACTCCGATGAGACCACAAAAATTTAATCAGCAAGTGTAGAAAATTTTCTTAAAGGGAGCTTCCTCCTCCTGAGTTACCAGGCAGCCATGCTTAGCCTTATCAGCAGCTGCTACTGCCTCTTCCTTTTGCATATCAATTGCCAAGTCTCAACTTTATTGTGACTATTGGAACAATTGTTATTAAGCACCTACCCACAGTACTGGCACTTTTTGAACTTACTTTCACCACTTTAGGTATTTATATATTAACATGTCATGTTTCCATGAATATGATAAAATCCTTGGCTCCATTGGTGGGCCATGCCAAATGGGCACCCATGTACCTGGTACTGCCAATCAGGGTACCAAAACAAGGTACTGTTGTACTCCTGCCTATAATTCAATATCTCCTCTGAGAGTGAGTCATTCATTATACCAACCAACTCCCCATATATTAGCCCTATCTTGCCAGTTCTTAAAGTCTCCAACAATGGAAGTCAATTAACAATCAATTATATCAACATTCCTGCACAAATATTGCCAACCAAATCTCCTATTAGTGACATCATATGATTAAGAAAAGTTGCACACAGGAACATGGCCAATTGCTTTGCTGTGACTGACTTGGCGAACATATTTTACTCAGTGCCAATAAAAAATAAATAAACTGAGATAAATAATTCTTAAGAGCTACTGCCAGGACCTTAAAAAATGGTCTTTAAAACTACATAATATATTGATTTTATATACCTGACATTTGATTAAAAGGTGTAGAGTAGTTTGTTATTATTTATGAATTCCAAAAATGATGATTGATTATGTTGGTAAGCTGATCTGTTACTCTGGGCATGATACCTCTTTGATTGAATTAAATTCAGAGATTTCACTTTTACTTTATCAAATCAAGATTAGGGCTTTGAGTCAACCACAGGCTTTGATTTTAAAGTGAGTTGGGAAGTCATTCCAGAATTTAGGCTTATGAACATCTTTGCAGGACCTCAATGATTTCCACAGTAAACAGTGCCTCAAGCAGAGTGCTCCTATGGCTATAGAGAAATCTTGACACTATAAGCAGGGCAAACAACCTTAGGAAACTAGCACTCTATCAGTGGACCTCACCTTTGAAGGAATGATAACCTATCTCCTCAAAATATTAGACTTAGACTCATTTATAATTTTCTCACATATGCTTCTTCTGCTCCTTTTATTTGAACATATAATTGGCACTATAGACATTAAATATATGTGCAGGAGACTTAAATATTTTCCCTGTTCATATGCTGATTTAACCCTGAATCTCAGCAGAGTTGCAGCCAACACCTTCTCTACAGTTCATAGAACTTACCCAGGACAACTAATAAATGGATGATGGACAATGCCCATATCCAAAAAACGGAGAGTATCTGCAACTATATGCAAGATAGTTCTATCCATTTGCCCCATGGGATCTAAGCCTCCTGTCAATCATAAGCAGATTGGGCATCACCATTCCAAATTCCTTAAGGATGTGGAATGAACAAATATAAGGGAGAAATGCAACTATGGACCAAAATAGTCTCTTTATTATTTTGGTAATGGAAGAACATATAATATTTATATAAAGACAGTGATCCAGAGAGATTTTGAGTGGAGGGAGAGGGAAAATAGGTGTAACATATGGCATTTGGGGCCAATTTTTAGAATTTTTCTTCATGATATTGCAATAATGGATACAGTCCATTATACATTTTGCCGAAACCTTTAAAATAGTGTGGTGAAAAGTGTAAGCCATAATGTAAATTATAGACCATGGTTAGTAGCAATGTTTGAATATGTGTTCATCAATTGTAACAAATGTACTACACTAATGAAAGTTGTTTTTATTGGGAGAAAGTGTGGGATGGGAGGCCTTGGGTTATGTAGGAATCCCTTATATTTTAAAGTAACATTTATGTAATCTAAAGCTTCTTTAAAAAGAAAGGAATATAAAAATCTACTGAACTAATAAAGGAGTTCAGTAAGGTTACAGGATATAAGTTCAAGATAAAAATTAATTTCAATTTTAATCTATACAAATGCAATAAACAATCCAAAAACAAACATAAGAAAATGATTCAGGTCACAATAGCACTAAAAAGAATAAAATGCATAGGAATAAATTTAACAAAAGAAGGCAAAATTAATACTTTGTAAATTAAGTAACATTTTTAAATGAAATCAGTGTAAGATCATGTATTTCAATTATTTCTACTTTTTCTAGTTTAATCTTAATTACCATTTGATTTTTTAAATTCCTATTAGAGCTAGAGGTGTTTGGAATAGCTTTCTGGAGAGTGTAGTTACAAGAAAGTGTTTTGGTCCACAAGAGGACACAGCTATTAGGTGAGAATATCAGCCCCAATGGCCCTAGGATGACATTGGGCAGATCCTGTCTTTGCCTGGGCTTAAACAATGCCATCATAATAATACTGAATCTGTACTGGAGTCTCAATAGGATAGATGCTGACATAATTATCATGATAGATTCTAAAGCAGCTACAAGAATTAACGGGAAAAATTAACAAAGGCAGGCTCTAAACAAAGATACCAATCTGTCCCCATGTTTAAGCAATGGTAACTAGGTAGAACAGATTGTATCAAGAAATGAATTATGATGCTGGACACAACTGTCTTTAACTGGATAATAAAACTCATGTTCAAGATGACAATATATTGAATGGAGCATGGGGAGTCACAGAAACATTTATTTTCATTTAATTCCAGACCAATAGAGAGAAACATATAGTTTATTGTTCTAGTAAATCAAATATGTGGTTTGGCAAACACTTCCACAATGAATGTGTAAGCAAGTTACCTAGGTATTTTCACTTCACTTCATGAAAATTAATTGAGCTGTATTCTTGCTAGTATACTTTCCTTTAGATTTGTTCCGCTTTACCAGAATGATTGGTTTTTATGGTTATCTTTACACTCTGTTTTTTTTCTCTTTTTTAATTAAAATATTACAAACTGAAAACCATGCTTATTATTTTCATTACATAAGTAAAGTGTCCATTATTAAGATACATAGCAACATTTTACCTAGCTCCTGTTTATGGACATTTGAAATTCTAAACACTGATTAATATTTTTTGGTATTAAGATGCCAATATCTGAGTCTATCATAAGAATAAACATGTATTTCTTGTTGAATCATTTGCACATTTTATGTTGAGATCATCCATATTCTCAACAACCTAGAAAACTAGTTTCTGCACACTTCAGATGATATAGAGCTTTGCCAGCTAATATAAAATATTCCTAAAGAATGTCTTTTTTTTTCTTTTTTTAAATTTATTAAAGTATGTCACTCATACATAAACATACATAAACAATAAGCATATAGTAGTACTAGTTGTGACCTTCAAAACAAACATACATAACATCATTCAGGGCTTTTATACCTCATGCTACCACCAATATCCTGTATTGTTGTGAAACATTTTTAAATAATGAGAAAGAGTATCCTAAAAATATTATTAGTAACTAAAGCTATTTTTTAATCTATATTTCTTTATTATTTTCTTGATAAAGATTTCAATCCTTGATTATGTAAAATGCAAATTTTTAACCTAATAAATGACTACAATTTATCCTTCACTTTGTTTTCAATCACTCACCTCCCTTATTGCTTTATCCAAGTTAAATTTTATGGGGCATCTTTATGTTGATGTACTGCCCCTCCCTATTCTCTGTGTGATAACCTAATATCCCTCCACCTATTCTATTCCCACTTCCTTGGTGTCTGATCACAACTTGAGGAATTTGATTGGAGAAAACAGAACTGTGTTGAATGTATTCACTTTGGTCATGTAATCACACATTTCAAACAAGTCATAAACCTTCGAGAGTAAGATTACTTAGCTCTAGTGCACTTGCCATCTGTTGCACTTTGATATTATTTATGAAGAGATATTGATCATGTACTAAACTTGTCTGTTTCTCTGGGCCTGTAATACAATACTTTGATTGTATTAGATTCAGCTGAGATGTCTGATTAAATTATTTTAATATTAGGTCCTTGATTCAACCACGTAATTAGAATGCAACTCAGCACTGAGTCTCAGCCACTTGGGCTGATAAAACAGACTCTCATATGGAAGAAGAGACACAGAGAAGCAGATACATGAGCATAAAGAGGAGACTCCATTAGACAAGGCAGAGGCCCTGAGAAGAGAGATGAGCCTGATAGCCTACAGCTGTTCTTGTGAAGAAACCAGAGCAGCATAACCTGTAAAGAAATGAGCCTTGGGGAGAGATTTGAGCCTTATGCCACCCTACAGCTGAGATCAGAAGAAGCTTGGACCACAGAGCCTTAAGAGGAAAAAGGAAGGCTAAACACTTGCAAACATCTCCCATCATCTTGCTTCAACATTTGGTCAATGGCTTTGGTGAGCAAGTAACTCTTATGATACCTTGAGTTAGACTCTTTAGGACCTTGTGACTGTAAGCTTTTACCCCAAATTAATGCCATTTATAAAAGCCTACAGATTTCTGGTACTTTGCTTCAGCACCCCTTTTGGGTGACTCATACACTTTCTATCAGTAAATGAATATTTTACACTCTCATGGTTTTTCTGACTCTTCCAGTACCTCCTCCATTCACATCACTATCAGATGATGATTACCTAAGTTGGGTTCTTGATAGAGTCTAACATTTTTATGCCAAGTTTTTCTCCTTTCACTGTTTTCCTCACTAGGAGCTCTTTTTAAATATATTTTCATTATAGAAGTTGTAAACTGACAAAACAATGTGTAGATTTCCCATACAACAATGCTTCACCAACACAACACACTGTTGTGGAATATTTGTTATTGATTTTGAGGTAATACCATCTGAATATTACCACTAAATATGGTACATAGCATATTTTGACATTTTTTTTTTTATAGCAGTAGGAGCTATTTTTATTCCTACCCTTGCCCCATCATGAACACAGCATTGAGCCCTTAGCTATTGTCAAAATGTAAATTTTTCTGAAAAAATAAAATTCAATGAAATATCATAAACCCCTACAAAAAAGGTAGTGATCTTAGAATTCATAACATATAAGAAATAAATAATCCCCATCTATACTAACTCTACCTGACCTTAAAAATAATAACTCACAAATTATTTTCTAAAGTAGTACCACATTGACCTCTGATTGATATTGCCATTCTATACATTCATACTATATCCTTCAAATTTGCAAGCATTCTTTTGTCTCCTTGAGTAGCATTTCAATCATTTCTTCATGTTTGTATCTTGCACATTAATTATTCATTTAATTCTTAGATATTTTATACATTTTGCTCCTTATGAAATTGGTGTGTTTAAGAATACAACTCTAAGTAGTTTTTCTGTTTATAAGTATTCATTTCTCTCTTTCAATTTATATTGAAATGCGTTGCTGAATTAAATAAAAATTTGAGCAAAATTTTGTTAGATCTCAGAGAGATTTATTGAATCAATTCATGAATTTGGGAGACTCCATAAACCACCAGATAGAGAGGAATTTCACTGAATAATAAGAGCAACAGTCTTTGTAGACAAACATTTGAGTACATTTGGAGGAAATTTTCAGTGGTTAATACAAACTTCATTTCCTAATACGGTATAGCATGAGGTTGCTTAACAATGAAGAAGTTTGCTGGTGTAAGTAAGAGGAATTGGCAATAGTTGATTGGCTTGTTGATACTCTATTTTCTGAGCATGCTTGGCATTTACAGGAACAGAAATTACTTAGATTTTTGTTTTGATAGCATGGGCTTAGCATAATTTTTCTATGTTGGGCTTAATAATTTTTATATATCATTCATTTTTCTTCTTCTCAATTTTCAGTTATTTATATAATGCATTCAATATAAAATGCAATTACACACATAAAGTGTTATTGTACCCCATTCATTCATGCTTTATAACACCTACACATTTCTCAGGACTAACTGCTTAAGAGGATAGATTTCATTGTGCAGTCAATAATAGTGATGATAACTAATACAGGAAGACAACACAGTTGTTAATGGGCCTGAGCTTCAGGCATGATGTTATGATTTGCTAATTTTATGACACTGGCCATTTCAAAACTTTCTCTTCTGTGTCTATTTTTCCTTCTGAAAAATGGAGAGTCAAAATATAGTTCTTTTACAGTTTTTTAAATAGATTTCTGCTTTATCTCAAATTTTTCAACTACTATATTTTGTGAGACACATCAATCATTCATCTGTTTTATCATCTGTTTTATCTCTCACAAGTCACATTTGCAATAGAAGAGAAGCATAATAAATATCTTTAGTAAGCCAATAATTTTCCAATGGTTTGGTTTCAATATGAAAATAGTTTGCTATATCTGTAAAGTCAATAGGATATATACTTATCTACATTGAGGTAGCTCAAGGACTAGGTATTGTAACTGCATAATGGTGAAGTAAAGCAATGAATCATATTATACTATTTTTTGTGTGCTTTCAAATATTAGGATTTTGAATTTTATCTCTTTTGTGAATTGGGAAGCTCTGAATTCTTTGATTTGTTTCCACTTCACAACTAATGTTGCTTTACTATTGGGGTTTGCTTCCTCCTGAGACCAATATGCCCAGACTTATTTCTGGAAGCCAGGCTACTCCAGACCCCAGAGGCTGTCTCCATTGGTACCAGGTAGAAAAGATTCTCCCCTTTATATATTGTACATCAGTTTCTCTGCATCACTCAATTTGTACATTAAATCCAGCAGTTTTTTACTGTGATAAAGAGAGATACATTAAATTATTGTTTTTCCATCATTATTCCATAAACACACATTGAGAAGCTAGATGTTCTTTCATCAAGGTATTACTGTTCTTATACTTCTTAAATATTTACCTGCTCTGTCTAAATCTCTTAGAATGAGATTTAGGTACATAATCATTCCAGCAAAGGATATATTTCTGAGAAAATCACCAAGACAAATGCTCAATGAAAGTTATTTGGTTCCCCCTTAGGAATCATGTCTTATAAATATTTTGTCACTTAAATGAACAAACAATTTCAAACAGCTAAGTCATGCAAGAACTGAATTAGAACACTGGTCTCCTGCAATCCCATTACTCAGGAGACCACATGATACACTTTCTTTTGATCAATTTTATGAACTTGATTTATTACTTACTTGAGTGAAATGAAGAGTTTTAGAGAGGAAACAGATTTTGAGGGAGGAAACTCTTCTAGAGCATTAATTATACACTTGGATTGTATGGCCTGAAGGAAGGAAAAACTGGACCCAGGTGAGTAAGAAAGGCCAGGATTCCCAATGTTCTGTCTCTCCCACTTTCCAGCAACTCCTCTGGCCAAGTCAGTTAACTCTAAGGTCATTGTAAATCCTACTAAATTGGGTGGAGGTTGAATGACCTAAAAATGCTCTAGGGCATATATTTAGTCCCTTAAATTAAATTACATCCATGTTATTTTGGCCTTGGGCAGTCTTTGAGAACACTTTGAAAGGCCAAACTCCCTCTCTCTGAATATCCTTCATGTCCTGTTCAACAATCCCTCTTGGCACCTAATAGTCTCCTGTCAAAAGGGAAAGTGAATGATTGAGGTACATTCATCCAACATGTGCCTCAGTCACCTCAACTCAATTATGTTCAGAAACACAGAATAATAAAATAATTTATTTTCATTGACTTGAAGGAAATTCCATAATGCATTTAATTAGTTCCACACCACAGATGAGGTATGGATTTAAAATAGACAGACTTCGGAGTGGTAATGTTTTATTAAATATTTAATTCACTATAGTTTATGAGTAAAAAAATTATTCTATAATTCAAAATTTATACCTGTTCTATATAGGTTTGTACATGTATTACTATCATACATTTGTTGATCAACCAATTTGCTTAATATTTTGAATAGATATATTGTATATATGTGTGTATTATAGTTTATACTAATAAAATATTTCTATTTATACTCCTGCAAATTAGTGATATATGACCTTCATTTTTAATTGTCTGCAATTCAATGAAAATTGTTAATTTACTAAAGCTTTTCCATAAAAAAATTAATGGTGACTATATATATAATAATTATATGATATTTATCCCATTAGAACATGAAAATGTAACAATAAATTTGAAGAAATATAATAATTAATTTATAATCCTCTAGACAGTAGATTTTGAGGAATCTGCCATGGGAGAGTTGTGTAGAATTTTAGATTTACTGTGAGCAGGCTAACTTGAGGACATTTTCTTATTGCTAATTTAGACTGGAAGAGTTTGTGATCTTATGAGTTGCCTTAGGGATAATTTGAATGAAAATTACCCAAACAAGCATTTTACTACTT
>JAQZBX010088267.1:0-12761 GCA_029593785.1 Cabassous unicinctus | reverse complement strand
CTTTGGGTTAGAGTCTTAGCCCCCCTAGTATAGTGAGGTGAAGACAACATTCCCCCTAAACTTTGGCATACAGGTTCAACCCTCTCAGAGCAACGAGTTGACCACCTGGTCTTCCCTAACCTTTGGCATACAGGTTCAACCTCTCAGAGCAATGATTTGACCACCTGGCCTTCTCTAATCCATGGGGGACAGGTACACCCCTCTCAGACCTATGGGGTATTGACCTTAACCGCCCTAATTTTTGAGGAATGTGCTCCACCCTCTCTGCATCCTGGGATGGCAAAACTCTCCCAGAACATAGGGTAGGAACATCCACCCTCTTCAACTGCAGGGGCAAACTCACCCTCTCTGTACACATGGGTGGGGCTCCTGTCTTGGCCCAAGGTGATGTCTTAATTCCAGATCTCAGCTTCCATGGGTTTCTCCTTAAAGATCTTTCTTCTTCAATGTCTCCTTTCCATGCCCTTGGAAAGTTCTTCAGCTAAATGCTCCGGCTCACCATTTTCAAATTCTGTCTTCCATATAACACCATGCATTAATCTTGCTAAGTGTTCTGCAACTTTAAAACATGGATTGCCTTTCCTCCAGTTTCCAATAATAGTTTCATCATTTACTTCAAAGGCCTCATAAAAAGTCTCTTTAGTGTCCATATTGCTATCAGCAGTTTCTTCAAAGCAATCTAGGCCTTTTCCATCAAGCATTTCACAATTCCTCCAATAAATACCCCTTACCCATTTATAAAACCGTTCCAACATTTTGGTAATTGCAAAAGCACTTCCCCACTCCTCGGTACCAAACTCTGTATTAGTCAGCCAAAGGGGTGCTAATGCAAAATACTAGAAATGGGTTGGTCTTAATAAAAGGTATTTATTTGGGGTAGAAGTCCACAGTTACCAGGCCATAAAGCGTAAGTTTCTTCTCTCACCAAAGTCCATTGCCACGTGTTGGAGCAAGACAGCTGCTGACATTTGCCAGGGTTCAGGCTTCTTGGGTTCCTTTCTTCCTGGGGCTGTGTTTCTCTCTGGGCTTAGCTCCTCTGTTTCCTCCACAAGGCCAGCTGTAGACTATCTGGTGAACAGCTTGCTTCTCTTCTCCTGGGGCCTTCTCTCCAACAAACATCAAAACTGCTACTCAAAACTGCTCCCTCTGTCCTTTGCCTTGCCTTTTATATTTGATTCCCCAACCCGCCAAGGGGTGGAGCTCAACGCCCTACTGACGTGGCCCAGTCAATGCCCTAATCATAACTTAATCAAGCCCAGATTAACAGATCAGTTTACAAGCATGATCCAATTATATTTTTGGAATTCATAATTACATCAAATTGCCCAACGGCTACACATGGGATAATATGGATGAATCTTGAGGACCTTATATTGAGTGAAGCAAGCCAGGCACTGAAGGACAAATATAACATGACTTCACTGATACGAATTAAGCAAATTGAGCAGACTCACAGAGCTAGAATCTGGAAGATAGATTTACAGGAGACAGAAAGAGAGAAGAAGTTTGTTAGTCAATGCCCATACGGGCAAAATCTATGATAATGTGGAAGTGTGTAGTTGTGCAGTAGATGGGCATAGCAGTGGTACAGTGATGCTTTTGGGCTGGGCAGTGCTGGTCTGTGAGGGGGATAGGATGGGGAAGGTGGTTGGACTGCCCATGGAAATGAGGGGAGGGTTGGGTGAGGGAGAAGATGAACTATGGGGATTTGCAGGTATGTGGTTAAAACTACAATGCTGGGAATGTTCTTTTGGAAAATATGGCAGGGGAGGTTACTGGTTTAAGGTGTTGGATGTACAGAGCATGCAGGACAGGATGCACCTGGGGCAGGCTTCTAGGGAGTGTGTAGTGTTCATCTTGTCATAGTGTGTTGTATCAGTGGGTGGAGACTCACATAATGAGCATGAAGGTGTTGGACTCCCATCCTGGGGAGTCCTGCTATGATCTCAAACAGAGGGGTGGGAGTCTCTTGAGAGCATAGGCAGTGCCTAATAGGGGAGGACAGGCCAATATGTCAAGCCCTCAATGTTGTGGCAAGTAACTATGAATCTTGTCCTTCAATGAGTTAATCTTGGTAGTTACCATGAATCTCGAAGGGAGGGGCAGGGAGGAATAGAATAGATGGAACATGGGGCATTTTTGGGGTGATAGAATTGTTCTACATGATCTTGCAATGATGAATACAGACCATATTAAACTTCATCAAAATCTATAAAGGTGTACAGTCCAAAATGTAAACCATAATGTAAATCATTGACCATGTTTAGTAGCAATGTTTCAATATATGTATCAATTGCAACAAATGTACCATCCACATTTAAAATGTCATTAATAGGGGAAAAGGGAAAAGGGGAAGGATGTTGCATATATGAGAATCACCTATATTCTGTATTTCTGTTTCCTAAAGCTTCTTTGAAGACAAAATGAAAAAAAAAAAAAAAGACTGAGGGGATAAATGGAAGAAAATGTCATTGCACATACAAGACAACAGGTCTTACAGTGGTGAAAGACATAATGTCAAAAAATTTTTAATTTTATATATTTTTAATTATTTCAAACTTAAAAAATATTTTGTATTTTATTCATTATTTTTAAAATTATCATTATATCATTTTCCTATTAATTGTATTCAGTTATTTTGTCAGCTTCAATTTTGAAGAAGTTTGGATCACAAAAGGCTACAACTGTGGCAGGGGAGGATCATTGATGTGGGGTGTCAGAGATGTGGGGTGCATGGGAGGAGGTTCACCTGGGGCATATCTATAAGGCATATAAAAAAGGGCTCAAGTATTCATGGGCATTGATACAGTGGGTGGAGATTCACACAATAACCAAAATAATATCAAATTTCCATCCTGGGACACTCTGCCACATTCTAATGGGACAGCAAGAATCCCCTGAACACAAGGGCAGTGACTAGTGAAGGAGGATGTACCACCGACAGGCCCTTAATAGTGATGACTGTACTTATGAACCTTTACTTTTGAAATTAAAACTTAGCCTAGTACTATAGGTGCCTAAGAGTTACCTCTTGGGAGCCTCCCTATTGCTCTAATGTGGCCTTTCTCTAAGCCAAACTCAGCATATAAATGCATTACCTTCGCCCTGGTGTGGGACATGACTCCCGGGGATGAGCCTCTCTGGCACCAAGGGATTACTACCAAGCACCAACCAGCAATGCAACTGGAAAAACAATTTGACCAAAAAGGGGAAAGGGGAAAGACAAATGAGTTTATATGGCTGAGAGACTTCAAAGTGAGTCAGGAGGTCATACCAGAAGTTATGCTTATGCACGTCTCAGCAGGTTCTCGTTGACTGCCAAAGTAAATATTGCCTCACATAGCAGGGCTCCTGAGGGCTCTGGAGGCATCCAGACACTATAGGCAAGGCAGACAGTTCAAGAGTTTGGCACCCTACCTGTAGGTCCTATTTTGGAATTTATGCTCCCTAGTGTGACATAGGTGGACTCGGTTGTGGTTTCCCTACACATGGTTCTTCTACTCCTTCTATTTGAACCTATATTAGTACTAGAGTTGATAGGGGTATGTCCAAGAGACTTAAATCTTTGGGCTGGCCTTGTACCAGTTGGGCCCTGAATCTCAACAGATTTGCAATACCCACTCTCCAGTTCATTGGACTCATCCAGAACAACTAACAAGGAGATGATGATGGACAACAAGCATCTCAAGGAACAGAGAGAGTCTGCAACTGCAAGCAAGATAGTCCCATCCATCTGCCCATGAGATCTTAGCCCCCTCTCAATTAGAGGCAGAGTGGGCATCACCATCCCAGAATCCTCAGGATTGGGGAATGAGATGGGCTAGAGTAGACTTACTTTTATTCTACTATAGACTTATTGTGATTCTAGCAATAGAAGAACTTTTGTCATTGATGTGGAGGCAGTGGTCACAGGATGTTCTGTGGGGAGGGAGAGGGAAAATAGGTATAATTTGGGGGCATTTTCCTGAATGACATTGCAATGACAGATACGGGCCATTATATATATTGTAATAACTTACAAAAATGTGTAGAAGAGAGTGTAAACTACAATGTAAACTATAATCCATGCTTAGTGGCAATGCTCCAAAATGTGTTCATCAGTTGTAACTAATATAGCACACTAATGAAGGATGTTGTTAATGTGGGAAAATGTGGGAAAGTTAGGGAACTGGCATATGGGAATCCCCTATGTTTTTTATGTAACCTGTATGTAATCTAAATATCTTTTTAAAAAAATAAATAAAAACAAATAAATAAAAAATAAAAATAAAATAAAGAACAGAGTAGCTCTGAACCAAAACCAAAACCAAAACAAAACAAAATCTGCACAAAAAGAGCCAATTTTGTTTGTTTGTTTTTGAGAAGTAGTATTAACCCCCAATAGGAAGGTCACAAACTCCTCAACACTGAAGTTCTGGCAATCATATTTCAGTCTTCGATATCCCCCATCCCTAGATGGCTAACGGGAGCAGTGCCAGGCCAATGGGATCTGGAGAACAGAGAGATGAAAAGAACAGATTCCCCCATACCCACTCTCACAGCCTCAGGCCACTTAGTCTGTCCACAAAACCTCTGCCAGCATTCAGATAACAGGGCTTTGATCTGGATACTGAGCATAACTGCCCCTGAATATGATGGGTCACTTACTCTAAGTTAAACTTCTTTATTCCAGATGAGACTAAAATATTTTTTGTATATATGATTTCATTTGAAGGCATGTTAACTGGCCATATTAAGTTTACTAACGTGCCATTTTCAGCACTGTCAGTGGTGGGGGTTGGTATTTGGAAAATAAACTATCAATCACTGGATAAGAAAAGGCATTCCACAGAATTGTGCCTGCTCATTAAACAACTAATTTCAGTTTGAAGCAAACTAATTTCTAGTCTTGTGATATCCAAGTAGAGATATTCCAAAGGCATTGGGACAAACAGGGGCCAAGGGAAATAGTCAAAAGAGAGAGTAAAATGTACAGAGTGTATCAGGTTGCAATTGTGTGTGTGTGAGTATGTGTGTGTAAGAAGGCATGGAGAGGGAATGGAATGCTGGCAGAGACCAGAGAACAAAAGCACAGGTCAAAGCTTGGTAACAAGGTGAGTGAAGTAACTATTGAGATGTTTCTCCTGGGTTGTTGCCAGGCCACACTCTACCCAGCCCCCCTCCCCCTGCAACAGACCTGTTCTCACATCTAATTCCAATCCAAGAGCAGTTTTAAGAACTATTGTGGAATATGCTCCTTCAGGTTTGTGAACACAAATTCCTGTGGGATATAAAAAACTTTGATAAAGTCTAAAATTGTGCCTTGGTCCAATACATAAACATAAAATTCATTTTAAAATTTCACCCTAATGTTTCATTTTCCAGAAGTCAAAATCTACATGAGAGGTCTTGAAAGCAGTTGCTTCCAAATTCCAAATGTAGGAAGGGTTATAATTCCCTCTTCATTATTTACAAATAGAGGCACGGCTATAGAGTTCCTATTGCAGATTTCTGCAGCTTTACAAATGGAAAGGCACTCATACTTTCTAAGGTTAGATTCCTGCCGGTTTTAAGATGTAGAATCTCCTTGTTATAAAATTCTGATTTTTGGGGTCCAAAGATCTGGTAATTCATATTTTTCAGAAGGCCACCTAGGGGCATTTGCAGATTAGAACATATAACCTAGTTAAATATTAGGTTGAACTATACCAAATTACCCGTTTTTAGGTAAAAAATGGTCAAGTATTGACAATTTCATATGGGTCAATTAACAAGATGAATGAAAGAAAATACCAACTTCTTTTCCTTAAACTAGGGTCAATTGCTCAGAAATTCTGATTCAGGAGGTATGAAATGGTGAGTGAATATTTGCATATTAGGAAATTTCCTAAATCTTTGATAAGCCCTCCAATGTTTGGGGACCACTGATTCAAACCACTGATCCAGGCTGATTTTCCA
Source organism: Cabassous unicinctus (assembly GCA_029593785.1). Lineage (NCBI taxonomy): Eukaryota > Metazoa > Chordata > Mammalia > Cingulata > Chlamyphoridae > Cabassous > Cabassous unicinctus. The sequence goes on along the minus strand of JAQZBX010088267.1, from coordinate 6,824 downwards.
TTATTCATATGCAATTATTCTTTCTTTCATGTGCTTGTTAAGAATTTGGGAAAACCAAATAAAACAAAACAAAATAAAACATGGTACAGATACTTTTCCAGAGACTTGTATTATCATCTTCCTTCTTGATCTAACTAGAGGCTGTATTTCATTACCCTTGCTCCTGTCAGCTCATTTAATGGAAAGCAAAGGTTTCTTTCTGACATTTCTCTTGGAAGAAGAGGTGAAGCAGGTGAAATCTGTAGCACGGAAAGCTAATATGCTCTTCTCTTCCTGCATCAATGAAAGAGAGGAACTGTCTGCAAACAATGAGAAACTCAAAATGAGCACCTGCCCACTTCCCAGTCAGAGGCCTTTTTAAGAGTAGAAGAGCTGGGCACAGACTGCCACGAACAACCTCTCAGCAAGACTCCAGTGAATTGATATTGTTGAAACTGTCATTGTGGAGTGTGCAGAGTGAGAACACTTCCCAGTAAGCCTTCCGTTTAGGTGCGGTCATGTCTACACTTCCCAGTAATAACCCAGTTAATTACTCAGAGAGGGAGGAAAGTATATATGATTGCTATGCATATTGATAAAATAGGATGTCTCTGGAAAAGCATATACTGACAGAAAAAGAGAAAGTTAGTTTTCTTAGAACTTTTAACACCAAACCTTAGGCTATTAGGGTCTTATAGGAGCTTATAGAGAAAGGTAGATGAAAAGGAACATTTATTAAGTGTCTACTACATGAGATAATATTCTAGGTATGTTTAATCTTCCCAATAACCCTTAAAGACTTGGGTGCTTTATTCCTATTCTGCAGGTGAAGAACCTGAAACTCAGAGTTATTAAATAACGTTAAATATCATGTCAAGTTGCATAGCTTACACAGTGTGAACTGACAAGTGGTGATTCAGTCAATGCTTGAACACTTTCAACTTAGAACCATGCAATTCCTAGTTACCCAGGAAATTGTATCATGTTTATAAAAGGTATGCTTAGAAACTTAGAATGAGTGTTTAGACTTCTTATTGATTGCTTCTTGAAAACAAAATTATATCCTCATTAAGTTCACAAGAATATGAGAATGGATTGGATAAATTTGACCTTAAATGTAATGATTTTGCTATTTCATCTATCAAGTAGCAGTCAATTTTTTTAAAAAGGCCACTTTCCTGTGGTAGGGACTGCTAGCTCTTCTCCGAAATCCATGGTCTCCTCTTTCACGGAATGCAGCTGTCTATACTTCCCAGCATGCCTTCCTTTTAGGTGCAGCCATGTCTACACTTCCCAGCATGCCTTCCGTTTAGGTGTGGTCATGGGACTGAATTCTAGCCATTGGAAGATGAGGTAATGAGGCGTATCTTCTACAGGCACATGCTTTTAAAAAGCCCCCCATTTCATCTATTTTTCTTTCCTTGCACATGCTTTGGTGTCATAATTAAGAAATCACTACTAAATCCAAGGTTATAAAGGTTCCCTCTTATGTTTTCTTCTAGGAGTTTTATGATTTTAGCTTTTATGTTTAAGTCCTGGATCCATTTAGAGTTAATTTCTGTATATGGTGTAAAGCAGGGGTCCTATTTATCAAGTACTTCATACTTACTGGCATCACTTTTAAGATTTTGCAATATTTAATAAAATACAATATCTCCAGTCTATAAGGCTTGTTATTATCCACTTTACATTAAGGGGAAAAAACCTGTAGCACAGAGAGGTGGAGTGGATTGGATTCTGTGCCCCAGTTTAGATATGGCTTTGATCTTGTTCCGCCTTCCTGGTGGTATGAACCCACTGTAAATAAGATCTCTCGAAGACGTTATTTTAGTCAAATTATGCCTCAACCCAAATGAGGTTGGGCTTAATCTGGATTACTGGAGTCCTTTATAAGCAGAAGAAATTCAAACATAGAGAAAGCCACGGAGAGGAGCTGGATGTTGGATAAGGGCGGTAACCCAGAAGAAAAAGGAGAGGGCATCAACATCTGATGGCAAAGCCAAGCAGCCCAAGGACTGCTGGCTACTGATCCTGGGAAGAAGCATGCCTTCTAGCCTCTGACACTGTGAGCCAGTAAATTCCTGCTGTTAAACCAACACATTGTATGGTATTTATGATCTCAGCCCCTAAGACTGAGATTAAGGAACTTTTTCAAGGTCACACAGCTAATAAGTACTAGGAACAGGATTTTAATCCAAGCTTTTGGCTTCAAACCCTTTGCCCTTCACCACTGCATTATACTCCTCTAGATACAACTTGTATCCTCATTTTGTCAATGAGGACACTGAGGCATAGAGAAATTAAGTTATTTGCCTGCTTGCACAGTAAGAAAGTGGTAGAGCTAATCATGGAACACAAAGAGCTCATACCCTCCTGTCCTCTGGTATGTATAGATCTTGAGTCATTGTGTTTCGAACGGACAGTAGGGGAGGTAAACTCTCAGAGCCTGCAGAGAAGGGGGCTAAGGCTCATGGGGATTCTGGGCAGGAGATAACCTAAGGAGGGCTGACACCCACGGCTCTGACCCTGCTTCTTCTGTTTCGGTGCTATGCACAGTTGAGCCTAATTTAACCTCGTTTTCTTCTCCCTCAGTGCACTTCCACATTCCTGAAGAACACTCCTTGGAATAAAAGACTAATTTAAATAAGACTGTGTTTCTGAATTTGTAGGAAACAATAGAGTGATAACATTCAGAAACGGTTAAATCTTACGTTTATCCTGGAGTTCTGACTTTGAGAAAGAATAACAAGATCAGAGCATTCAAAGTTGCTCACCAGGCAAGAGCTGCATTGGGCTATTGAAAGATGTGGATCTCTCGCTCAGGGATATTGAGATAGAGAACGCTTGGTAACCAGCTATGCTTGCCAGCGGTTACTGAAAAGCAGTCAGCAGACACCCAGGCCCTACGGACAGGGCAGATAGCTCCGGAATTTGGTGCCTTGCCATTGGGCACTACTTTGGAGTTTGTGATCCTGAGATTGACTGAGTTGGACTCAGTTATGGCTTCCCTACGCATGGCTCATCTGTTCCTTCTATTTGAACCTATATTTGGTGCTGGAGTTGGTAGGGGTATGTACAAGAGACTTGAATCTTTGGGCTGTCCATGTGCCAGCTGAACCCTGAGCCTCAAGAGAGTTGCAACACCTACTCTCCAGTTCATTGAACTCACCCAGGACAACTAACAAGGAGGTGAGGATGGACAACCACCATACCAAGGAAACAAGAGAGCCTACACCTGCAAGCAAGAGAGTCCCATCCATTGGCTGTATGGGATCGAAACCCCCTCTCAATTAGAGGTGGAGTGGACATCACCATCCCAGAATCCTCAGGATTGGGGAATGAGCTATGGACTAGAGTGGACTTATTGGTATTCTACTATAGACTTGTGATTCTAGCAATGAAAGAAATTACAGCATTGACGTGGAGGGAGTGGCCACTGGAGGCTGTAATGCGGGGCTTTTTCGGGAGTTGGGAATCGTCCTGAATGGCATTGAAATAACAGATATATGCCATTATATATCTTCCCATAACCTACAGAATTGTGTAGGAAAGAGTATAAACTACAATGTGATGTGACCTATGGTCCATGCTCAATGGCAATGCCCCAGGATGCATTTATCAATTGCAACGAATGTGCCACACTAATGAAGGATGTTGTTTATATGGGAGGGTGTGGGAGGTGTGGGGAGCAGGGCATATGGGAATCCCTATATTTTTTGTGTAACCTTTGTGTAATCTAAGTATCTTTTAAAAAATAAAAAATATATTAAAAAAATAAAGAAATCCAAATGTCAAAATAAAAAGATGGGAAGAAAGGCATTATTCAGAGTGAATGTTTCTCTCAAGATGTGTGTTTGTGTATGTGAAGGTAAAAATATATAAGAGCAAATGTGCAACTCTAAAAGAGGTGCAATTCAAACAAAATTTTATGGAATGAATGCCATATAATTTGATTGAAAATCTATGTCTGTTTTTAAGGAAATGGATGTTATTTGTGTTTCCAAATGTTTATGTGCTGTTTGACAGACACTGTGAAATGTTTCCTTTATAAATAAAATGTTTAAAAGGATTGAATATCATATATTTCTTTTACAGTCACGATATCTATGGCTCCTCCTTTTACTTCTTCCGTAGCTATTAGCTTCTGACTAGCATACCCTCTACCCAAATCATTATGTTTAAAAATAAAGACGAACGAAACATTATAATTTTTGGAAAAGCCTGGCTGGGTGCTCAGATCAGCAGAGGCTACACATGTTTTGCTAAGATAATGAAAGAACTGTATTTTTCCTGAAATAAGGTTTCAGAACACGTCTTCTGAAGGTGCTGTGTTCTTCATTATGCTTTGCAGTTATGTCATCCTTATTATCCAGGAGCTCAAGTTGCTTTACAAACATTTCTTTACTCCTCTCAAGTTTGCTATTGAATTATAAATGGTGTGTCATGAAACAAAATTGTTATAATAACAGCTGTTTCTTTCAATGGATTGACCCCATCATATCCCATTTTCATGTTATTGACTAGAAAGATGGTTATCTGCACTCAATGGAATTTAAACTTCTGTGCTAAATCAGCCATCAAACAATCCACTAGTACGTAAATGAAGAATATAATTCAGATGTACATACTTTCCATTAAGTCACATTATGGTTGGTTGTTTTCTTCTTTAAATTATGTGATCCTTATGGGACAAGATGCCATTTTGTGTCTTTTATATTGTGTTGTGTGGGGGAGGGCACCTTGGAGATTAGAAGGGCTGCATAAATTAGATGTAAATTTGTGCTTTGTGGAGTTTTAAATCCAATTTTGTGAATTAAACTCCACTTAAACATCAATTTACTAAATTATAATCATGGTAAGCCTTTGTTAGTGACTAATTATTAAAGATATAATTATTACAGTAATATGTAATTCCTATATAAAATATTTTACTTGGTATGTTATGTGTGTAGGAGTGTACAAAAGGGACAACAGGTAAACTTTTCACCAAAAAAAGGTTTTAATATATTTGGAAGAACTTTAAATATGAAATCACAAAGGAATAATTAATAGTTTACTAACAAATGAAACATTAGGATCAATGTGGACATATGTATGAATACATGGAGAGTAACATATATATAGATATCTATGTATCTATGTATCTATCATCTATGCATCTATCTATCTATCTATCTATCTATCTATCTATCTACCTACCTACCTATGTACCTCTGCATATAAATAGAATAAAGAAGAGCCTAAATCATGTAGAGGTAATTTGGGAATACTTCTCTGTAAAGATCTAAGTGACAGGCAGGAGTGATGGCACTGGGAAAATAAAAAAGCCTTTTTATTTATTCACTTATTTAACTTATGAGCACCTTCTTTGAATCAGCCCTATGCCAGATGCTAGGTATAGAACAGTGAAGAAAGCATACTCCCTTCTAGAGTTACAGCCTGGTGATGTGGTAGGTTGTTTTACGTCTGCTGTGGGATAAATAGGGTGGTTGCCTCGCCCAGCATGCTTGGGCAGCATTTTAGAAAGATTCTTTGTAGTATTGAGAATGGTTTGTAAATTTAATGAAAGGTAAAGGGATTGGGGATGAATCAGAAACCAGCAACCAATTAGAAGACTATTGCTACTGTTCAGACAATTGATGAAGATTGTCTAATATACAGCAGTAACAGCAAAAATAAGAACTGGGAAGATTCCAGTAAAGATGAAGAAAGAGAACTCTTAGTTGACTCCTACTCCAAAAAAATGAAACTACGGACAACTAATGTAAATATGATTGGAAAATGAAAGTTCAGTCACCTCTCACTGTAGAACATAAAGGGTGGATTCATAAACTCAGGGACAGATGTTTTCTGTGCTCTTCTGAGTGATGAGGTGGAAACAAATGGTTCTTTAAAACCAGGCAAAGAGGCTTTTGTGCACAGGCAATGTCTCTTTCTCTGAGGATAAAATGCATAACAGATACAATTCCAGACCCTTGTAATCCTTTGAGGAAGAAGGCATGCACGAAAAGAAATCTGTCATAAAATCATTAGCCTGAGAAAATTACATTGAAAAAAATTATTGCAAGGACACAAAATTTGAGGTAATCAGTTCTGATGTGGAAGAGGTTTGGGGGTGGTCATTGTAGCGACAAAGAGGTCCGCTTTCATGTTGGCACTTTTAGAACAAAGTTTTCCAGGCAGAAATGACTCAAGCATGGGCAGAGGGGAGGAGTGTTGGTGGTGGGTCAGCTTTTCCGGAGACCTGTGCTGTCCAGAGTGTGGGAACAGTGTTAGGTACTCCTCTACGTGCTCTACCATTGCATGTTTACTGCAACGTTTGAGGCCACAGAAATAAGAACTAAGAATTAAGCTTGGTAGTAGAGGTAACATTTTTACACCAGTACTATGAACTCTGTAATTCACATATACTTTTGGTTTCCTCAGTTTTACATTGAGGTATAAGATACTTACAATGAGGTAGACATAGTGCACAGATCTTAAGTGCACTGATGGTGATTACATATGGATTTGCCTTTTTTTTTTTTTAAAGATTTATTTATTTTATTTTATTTATCCCCCCCTTGCTGCTTGTGCTGCTGTGTCCATTCGCTGCGTGTCTTCTCTGTGTCTGCTTATCTCCCCCTTGCTGTGAGGTCTTGCCGCATCAGCCCACAGCGCTGGGCGAGCAGGCCTGCCCTCACAAGGAGGCGCCGGGAAGCAAACCTGGGGCCTCTCATATGGTAAACAGGTGCTCTATCCATTGTGCCACACCCGCTTCCTGCCGTGAGGTTGCTGCATCAGCCCACCGCACTGCTCAGGCCGGCGTGCCCTCACAAGGAGGCCTCGGGACGCGAACTCTGGCC
>JAQZBX010088266.1:0-12765 GCA_029593785.1 Cabassous unicinctus | reverse complement strand
TGTTTTAGAGAGAATAAGTCCCTGAATCAGGATACCAACTTTTAAGGACACACAGTAATAATCTAAGTAAAAGAGAGAAAAATCTTGCAGTGTAAAATAGACTTCAAAAATTGACGCATGGACATTGCTCATTTAAGAAGTCCAGTCATACCTGTGATAACACAGGAACTTTGTAGCTTTAGTGAGGCTTAAGGAGTTATGGGAAGAAATGTCCTGAGCTGCAAATCTCCATTTCATTGCCTCCCCACATTCTCTGCTGTACCATCCTCTACACCTAACCCCCCAATCTGACTTTGCCCAGGATGTAGGGTCTGGTGCTCCCTGTCCCCCAACTCAAGTATTTATTTTTGGGGAAGCAGACCAGTCAAGCCAATCTGCCCTTGCATGTCCCTGGAAATCTAGAGAATAACATTTTTTCCATCTTATTACACATATACATATATTTGTACTCTCTGGGCGTAATTAGTAAAAACCTGTTTTGATATTTTTCTTTCATTTCTGGAAAATTTTGTTGACTTAATATAGTATACATTATTTAAAAATACATACCTTCCTTTCATATATTCATGCACATTTGCAGCACTGGGAGAATATAACAAAAATGTTTTGCTTGTCCTGGGGAACAGGTGGATACCATTGTAGATATTTTTCATCTTTATGTTTTGATAATTTTTCTTCTAGCTATATCTGAGATAAAGAGGAAACTCTGACTCAAGGGAAAAGAAACAGTGTTTTTACAAGAAGAGATCAGATTTCTTCTGGCCCTTTTTTGGGACTAGATGTTGCAGCTAAAGAGAAAAAGAATAATGTAAAATCTTGTTGACCTTCAAAGGGTATGGTTTTCAATCTTCTTTATGTCAAAGTAATTCAAAATACTACCATCAGCAAAAACAATAGCTCACTGGGGTGCCAGCTGTGATGATCCTTGGAGTTGCTTAGTTTGTCCCTGCCTCGTGTCACAGAGCCATGTCCTTTCCTTTCTCTTCCAGGTTCCATCGACTTCCTGCTTCTGTCTCCTCCCTGTGGCTTTCTCTTACCTTGGAGTCCAGTTGCTTTCTCTTTATAAAACCTCCAGTAATCCGGATCAAGGCCCAACGTCATTCAGTTGGGCCATACTTTAATTTAAAAGAATATCTTCCAGAGGTCCTGTTTACAATGTGTTTGCATCTATAAGAAAGCAGATTAAGAATTTCTCTAACTTGGGGTACATAATACAACCTACCACAGGGATGAGTGGATGTCTGCAGTTTATAAAAGCTTCCAGGTGACTCTGATAGTTATTGCCATCCCCTCTACTGCTGTCACAAATAGCTTCACCTTCCTTCTCCCAAGTTGATGTCTGCTTTAAATCTGGTATACTGGAAGTTATTGGAAGTTGATTTGAGATTTGGGAGCTCCTAGCAGGATTAAGTTGAATTTGGATAGGAGTGGTCAGATTTGTATTCCTATTCCCATTGGTTGACTCTGAGAAGAACTAAATTCTTTATTTTTACAGTTTTTTTTTTAAATAATGAAGTTTATTTTTCAAGCAGTTTTAGACTTAGAGAAAAATTTCACAGAAAATAGTTCCCATACACCCTCCCACATTGTATGTTTGTTAAAATTTATTAAAAATGTTGATACATTAATAACTAAATTTAGTTTGTAATTAATTAATAGTATCACTGCCGTAAAAATACCGTGTTTTTTTTTAAATGTAATAGTCACATTCCAGAAAGGGAAACAAAACATGTGAAATTAATTTTAATAATCTATTTTGTTCAATCCAGTATATCCAAAATAGTATCATTTCAACATGGGATCAATATAAAAATGTTGAGCTATTTTGCATCATTTTTTTCACACTGTCTTTGAAATCTGGTGTATATTTTACACTTACAGCTCATCTCAGTTTTGATTAGCCACATCAAGTTTTCTGACACTCAGGGTATTTGAGAACCATTCCTTTATTCTATGCTCTTAAGAAATGATATTGTTGGCCTCAAATGTCTCCTTTACTCGAAGATGATGACTACTAAAAATGTCTTGTCTGAAGACAAATGCCGAAAGGCAGAAGACAAAGATACATCTGGAGGAATAGGTGTAATTGAAGGTTATATCTATTAAAAAGACTGGCTATTTCTTTGCAAACTCTTGACTTTAAGGCTACTGATAAAACCTTAGAGTCAGGGTATGCTTGTGAAATAAAAACACATCATACAAAATGAAACCAAAATCTAATTCCCCTGTGTCTCAGGCTGAAATGAGTATCTACCAATTTATACTATCAAAGTTAAATGAACACAGATCATCCTTAGGGTTCAGAATAAAAATTTAGCATAAGGAACAGCTTTCCTTTGTATACAAAAATACTCTTAGATTTATGTGAAAGATGTTTTTAAAATAGGAATGAACCCTACTTCAGTACGATAGGCTATGAACCTCGGTAGAAGAACATACTTCCTTCTGTGTGAAGCTGCTTCTTGTGACCTAAAACCAGGAAAGCATGTGTGTTGGGCTGCTTTTTGCAAGTGGAATGCCCTGAACTGTTCACTTTCCTATCCAATATTGGTTTCTTAATTTAAGGCAAATTAGTAGAACAAGGCTGAAACTAGCCACAGCAAAGCCTACACTGAATTTTTAAAATGTATGTTTGGCTTCCTTTAGATAGAGCATAGATTTTTCCAGTTTTCCATAATGCCCTCTACTCTCTCTTACACCAGGCTTCAACCATTTATCTGTTTTCTAACTGGCCCCTAGAGCAGGGCTTCTTAACTTTTTGTTCCACAGACCCTTTCGCCAGTCAAGTGAAATGAATACTACTGTAATTTATTTATTGCATATATTCGTAAATGAAGGAAATGCTAGATTTCAGTTAGAGGTCAGAGAAAATATAGATAATAAGTTGTTTTTTTTTTTTCAATTCAAGCTCATGGACCCCCTGCCCTAGAGGGATTTAGTTTGTAACTTCCTGGTTAGGACAAGATGCTATGTAAAGATGTAACATTTTTCACTTAAAAAACAAAGGTTTTCTAGTCATTAGTATGTGACAAGAAATACAGGGACAAGGTGGCAAGTTTCTCAGCGTGAGTGTAATTATTCTATTTCATTGTCTTTTCAGCAAAGACCTTGCTCCTACTTGGTCCATAGTAAGACTCAAGAGCTGGAGAGTGAGTCTGGGTCATCCAGGTAATTGATGTAGAAAAGCAAAAGCCCTTTATCTTACAACTCACAGGCTGCCTGAGATTTGGGCTCAAATACAACCTAATCATCTGTTCATATCTCTGTCACTTGCCATTACAGGCTAGGTCACACCACTCCCAGTGGTGTGTCAACATGACAATGTTTGTTGACTAGAAAATCAAAAATTCTCTTCCTGCTTGTCTTATGTCAATATTTCTGGGTACTTAAGAAATTTGTTTTTGGCCCTATAGTGATTTTTAAAGTGATAAGGCCAAAAAAGGTGGAACGATTTAATGTTATAGAATGCCAACAGTCTGATTTTGTGGGCAGAATTTGACTCAGCCTCTGCCAAGGGATTATTATCATTGAGAGTGACAGATGAGAAAGTCATAAATATAAGGAAAGAATGCAAATGCATTAAGAAAAAAAAGGGATTAAGATGATGCAAAAACACTAAGTCCTGCAGTGCAGGTGAACCTATTCCAGGTCCTTCTTTAAATACTGTCAAAATGTTATCTCTCTTATCTTACCTTCACCTTGCATAAGAAAAAGTATACCTTTCTGATTTGAAATAATTTAAAACTATTATTCACTGTTTCCAAGAGAAGTGATTATCACCCTGTAAGTGCTTTGAATTGGCAAAGTTGACTCTCCAAGAATTTATTTCCAACCATGTATTTTCCCTGAAATTCAGGAAGCTGCCATCAGATAGGCAGAATTGCCCTGAATATGCCAAATGGTTCAAAAAGCTCAGGCATCATTAACAAAAAGTATGATATTGGCATTCTTTTCTTATCAATTTTGATTTTTAAATGTACTTTTTAAAGTAAAAGCACTGAATATTGTAATGGATGTAAATTTGTCTTCCACATACTCAGTTGTGCATGAAGCATGGCTTTATATTTTTATTACTTTACCTAATCTCCATTTGACCTCAATCTCAATCCCTGGAGGGAAGGAGTTATAGCCAGTCAAGGCAGAGAGGTAGAAGGGAAGGTGAGAAATTTTGAGCTCTCAATTCTAAACTTCTCGCCACTCTGGCATCCACTAAAGAATGTTTTTCAAACTGTAGGTTTCAAATTATGACATCAATTTATTAGATCACTTTTAAACTTTAGTGATTTAAACTTTAAATTTTAGAAACTTTTAAATGAAAAAATAAAATTGAAGAGAAAAAATATATAAGCAGCATCACAAATATTGTTTTATAATCATTTTGTGTGTCCCGAGCCACAATGTAAAAGGGTCAAAAATTTAAAAAAGCACTGCAACTAAGATGTCCATGTAGGGCCAAATCGACATCACTTGCCTCTTCCACATACCATCCACGAGGTCTCTACAGGACTAGGAATGTTTTCAGCTACTTTGGGGGCTAATATGGAGATGCACAGAAAGATACAGCCATTCTTTCATGCCACTTGAGAACAGCCCAGAGCTTTCCAAGGCTTTTTGTAAGCCCCTTTTGCCTCAACAAGCTGAGTAGACTTTACTCTACTGCTCCTGAACTCTTTGGAATTCAAAAGTGCTTCTCTTTGAAGCTTGCCATCTCCCTGGGCTCTGCCTGTGAAGTAAGGCAGGGTTGCCTCCCATCTTGAATACCCTAAACTATCTGGGGGTTTTAATCTGCTCTCTCTCCCTTCCAACCAGAGAAAGCAAGTTACAGGCTCATTTATCAAGGATACATACTTAGAATTAACTATCTTCCTTCCTTCCTCATACTTTCCCCTTCATGAGATTTTTGTCTAGATTGGGAGAAGATAAACTGTCATTGGCAGTAATTTTTCATACCTGTTGTTCATGACACAACTTTAATGCCTTGAGTACTTCAACATTCTGGCTTTGTAAGTCAATACAAATGCCCAGGTTCTTCAAACTCAAAAGCATTTTTTTTTCCTTTCAAAACTATTGTTTATCCTCTGCATTTATAAGCCTATTTTTAAAACTGAAAGTCAAGAATTGACTGAGTTTCTAGTCTTCTGCTCTAACAACTATTCCATAAGGCAAAGAAACCTGAGCCTCATGTTTTAGATTTAAAAGGAGAAAGACTGCAGGGTAAAGAGAATTGCCAGACATGAATAACATCTCAATTAACATTTCAAAAATATTACTTTTCAACAATATCACTAATTATCAAAGTTAAAAGGCTAAAAATTTAATGTAAAATTCAAAAGTATGTGTGTGTGTATATGTGTGGTTTTAAAAATGAGATAATTCACACTGTTATGTTACCAAATGCTTTTTAATCAAATCCTGTTTTTATTCAAAGCTTGAACGGAAAAATTCTTTTGAAAATTTCTTGAAATTTTACAAGTAATTTTAAATGAAAATAAAATCTCTGAGTTGATATATGTCCCTTGACTTCAGGTTAGCATAGCATCAAAATTTTTTGCAATGACCTTGTGTTTCATTTTATGTAAATGAGCTATGCAATTTTAAAATAATGTAAAATATCATGTTTCTAAATTCCCCCTTGAGTATAAAGTTTTGAAAAATAATAATTTAAATCTACCCAAATTTTTAAAGCTCACAAAGCGTTTTATAATTACACAGCTGGTAGGCCAAGTTTATTGTAAACTATATTTACGCTGTTGCCATATATATGACCCTTTCATGTTAACTAAAAATACCCACCCACAATCTTTCTTCTAAAGCACATAACTTATCTTTTGTGCATCAGAATTGTACAAAAAATTTTGCACTATAATTTTCATTCACTATTATTATACTTTAATTTTTCCTTATATATATAATATGCCATGCATTATTAATCAAGTAGTGGGACTAGCATTAATGTAGGAATCTGCCCAAATGGATAACTATATGGAAAGAAATTGGAAGTGATAAAAGACCGTGAAGGAGGCCAATCAATTGCCATGACACCTTGAAGTGCAAAACAAGTTGCAAATTTATTCATGCTTATGAAAAATTTAGTCTTGAATTATGTAAATTTTGAATTATAGGTGGCCTTCAGAAAAGCATTCCTTACATAAAATGCAAATGCCTGGTACTTGAGCTACCCATAACTGTGGCAGTAAGTACTTCAGAGTTGGGAATTATTCTGATGACTGTTATTTTCCACATACTACTATCAAAATGATTCAAATCACCACATTTTTAGCTCCATTCTTTTCAAAATTCTTTCCGTGCCAACACAATTTATCAGAAGTTGGGAAAGTGATTGCAGCTATTTGACACATACATTGTCTTTGTGGTGTCTGTGACTGTTTGTTCACCATGTAGAAGGAGGATGCAAACCAGCTTTGTAAAGTTGCTTTTCCCACTAGAAGATATAAGCACCTGTCAGTCACAGCCTTTGTTTCTTCATATATTATAGACTTATAGAGTCTTGCCCACAATGTTATAAGTTAGGCGTTTATGTTAGTCAAGCTCCAACCAGGAAAAGAGAAACCTAAGTGTAAAGCAGAGGTGATTCAACACAGGGAGGGGGATCAGTAGAAGGCTCAGGGAGGCAATCCAGGGGTTAGCAACAACGGAAACTCTCCATCACTAGTGCTGAATGGTACAGCAGGAGGAATGGATTTCTGAAACCTAAGGTCTGCCTTGGCAGAATCTGGAATTATGGTCAAAGCTGCCCAGGGATTGTGGAGGCATAAAGAAGAAAAGGAAAATGTCAGAGACCCCACCAAGACAGAGAAAGAGTGGGGAAGAAATAACCTGGCATCTCCCTTCCTCCAGCCCTCCAATCTCCCACTGGCCTGACCCAGGATAGAAGCCTGGGAAAAGCATCATCCCCTCTGGTCAGGACTACTACCAGACAGAGCAGAGCAAGAAAAAGTAGGACCAAGACTGGGCCTTAGAGTGAACGGCATCACAGAATTGCCTCTTCTTTTCTTCAGCTCTGGAAATTCCTCCACTTTGAGTCAATAGCTTAGCTCTGCACATGTGAAATGAAATTTGCATTCAGTCCCTTCCAGGACAACCATTACATACAGTCTCAGAAAATATTCTTCTGAAAAAGCTTGGAGTTGTAAATCTTACCTATACCATAATATAACTTTAAAAAATAAATGTAAACAGTATTTTAAATCTTTTTATTACTGATATATAGTTATTTTATTCCAAAATATTCTGACCGAAAATGTTCTCAAATATATTTTAAGACACCTCGACTAGCAATATAATAAATTCAATATATTTAGCTTCCTTTTGAATGAAAACTATCTACCACTTGGCCTTAAATGACAGCAGGGACAATGAGTATAATAAGTTTTGATCACATTAACTTTTTTTTTGCCAGTCATATTTGTTCCTAGCTGCTAAAACAAATACTCAAACAGCTAAAGCCCAGGGGAGAGCTGAGCCATTTGCCTGATAGTTTGCTGCTGAAGAGACCAGAGCCCTGAGCAGCTGAGAAGGCCTGGAAAGAAACGAGCCTTCCAGCCTACAGCTGAGATCAGAAGAAGCTAGGCTGATGGAACCTTAAGAAGCAGAGGAAGACTGAACCCTCGCAGAGATCAGCAACCATCTTGCTTCAACACGTGGCAACAGACTTTGGTGAGAAAATACTTCTTATGGAACATTGAGTCAGACTCTTTAGGGCCTCGTAACTGTAAGCTATTACCCCAAATAAATACCCTTTATAAAAGCCAACAGATTTCTGGTACTTTGCATTAGCATCCATTTGGCTGACTAATACAGTCAGTATCTTCTGGCTGACCAGCACTCTTTGGGATTCCTTGGCTTTTTTGTCACATTGTAATGCATGGCGGAGCATCTTCTTCTTTATCTTCCTGGTTTCAATGCCTTTTAGTTTCTTCCCATGGTTTTTTCTCTGTGGCCTTCTCTATAAAGTCTACTGTAATAGAATCAAGACCAATCCTGATTCAGTTGGACCACACCATAACTGAAGTAACATTATCAAAAAGTCCTATTTAAAATAGGTTCACCCCCATAAGAATGAGATTAAGATTAAGAACATGTTGAAACAAAGGTACCACACTAATGCATAGTGTTAATAATGGGAGGGGGGGTGAAAGGGAACACTTTATTTTTTACATGATTTTCCTGTAAACCTATAACTTCTCTAATTAAAAAAGTTAAATAAAAATTTAGAACATGTTTTTCTGGGGTACTTAACCCCAAGCTACCACAGTGACTTTGGTCTCAAAATTTCAGCATTGATTTTATATGGTTTATAAATGTAATTTTTAAAGTACATAAGATAATATTATTTATGTTCCTGCTTTTACATTATCAGTATTCTAATTACATATATGTTTTCTGACTTACTCTGTGCCATTAACATGACCAAACTTCCTGGAATTCAAGGTGCATGTGAATAACTTTCCTTAGCTAATTGACAATCTCAACAAATGTACAAATTTATTTCTCTTAACTTAAGCAAACTATAAATTAAGATAGTAAGTCTATGACAAACTTATTGATTCTTTGCCAACAATCTTCTCTAACATGGCTCCTCTATCCCACAAATTAAAATGTTTTTACTATGTGGAAACTCATATTTAATTATTAGCAAATTTCCCCATAAACTCAACTTTACTAAATGCTGCATATTTCTTTGTCTTATAAGAAAAATACCTCTCCTTTGATGATGTCACTATCCCTGTGGGTATCTCAAAGGAAAGCTATTTATTCTCCAACACCCAATCTACTTTGGATTCTGAAGAAACTAGCAGGGAACTCCTTGTTCCTTACTGTTGCTCCATGACTATTCATTACTCCTCCACCCTCTTTAACAAGCCTCTGCTCCTTGAGACTCACTCAAGATATTGGTTTTATTACCTTCCATCACTATTATCAATGGGGATTATTACCAAGCTCCAGGTCAGTTTCCCTCATTTGTTGAAAACTTTGGCACATGGCTCATGCCTGTCACCTTAATTCCTCCACCATCCTCACTTGCTTCACCATCCATGAGGTGATGTACCCAATTTCCTGATATACACTATTTAATATCTTGTTTCCTCCTCTCCAAAGATCTCCTTCACTCTACTTCGGCCACCTACTCCTATGGCCTGAGTTTGTCTACCTGGAACTGCTCTTTCCCTGACATCATACATCATATTTACCTATCATTTTCTAACTAAAATGTCTTACTCTTCCACCTTGCTCATTTATTTAGTCCCCAATACACAAGTTCTTCCAATTCATTAAGATAACGACTTCTTGACTTTGTCTTTGTTAGGGTCTTTCTATCTTCTCTTTCCTCCTACTTCAGCTTAGATTCAAGGCCCAACATTTCAATGACTCCCTAAACTCCATTAACTCACCATCCTTCTATCATGCTAGCCCAGGCACTACCTCTAGATGAACCCAAGTGTCTGCCTTCTCTGCACATGTACTTGGGCAATTTAGTTCTGTTGTATAAAAAAAAATTTTTTTTAAAGTGAGTAAATTTGTGTTGCTATAAATTTAAGACCGCCAACCTCATCTGGAAGCTCAGTGCTATCCTCAAATACTATTATTTATCCTTAATCAAGTCTCTGCCATGTTTAATACCATCATTATTTTAAACATCTGGTCTTCTCAGATTTGTTGCTTCTTTGTCTCCTAACTGCTCTCAAAGATGGCTTCTCCTCCTACTTCATGGAAATACGAAAAGCAACACAACGTGAAGTTCCTTCACTGTTCAGTCTTTAGATCCCCCATTTATTCTTTCTTCTTCCCTTTCTCCCCCCTTCCTCTTGTTACCGTTTTAGGCCAGTGGTTCTGAAATAAAAGGATCATGGAACTTATTGGAAATGCAAATTCTCTGGCACTACCCCAGACCTACTGAATCTGAAACTCTGGGAGTGGAACACAGAAATTTGTGATATGACAAGCCTTCCCAGTGATTATAAGGCATACTTATGCTTGAGAACAACTATCTTGGGCTAATCCCTCTTTCTGTGCTCTGGAACCTACACAATATCACATCCTCAGATGCTTAGAAAAATGGCACCAATATATGCCACCACTTCCAACACTTCATCTTACACTGACTGTTTCAACAGCCTCCTAACTCATATCTCCTCTTCAGTTTGTTCCCTATGTTTGATTTTTCTACCCTGAAACCAGTATGAACCTTTTGGGGATTAAATTTGTTAGTGTCATTCTATTTCTTAAAACCTGTCAAAGTCTTCCTTTCAACGTTAGCGTACTATTCAATAGTTAAACTGTCTTACAAGGCTCTTCAAGGTCTGGTATGCTTGCCTCCCCAGCTTAATCCTACACAACCCATCACCTTGAATTCTAACATTCTAAGCCTCCTAAAATTGTTTCTGTGCCTTTAATGCCAAGTTCTTTCTAGTCTTTGAGACTTCATGGATGCCGTTTCCTCACCTTGGAACTTTCTTTCTACTGTCTGTTTCATCCGGCTAAATCTATTTGTCCTTCATGGCTAAAGTCAGAAGATACTTCAATTAGGACCCCTGTCTTGGCTTCCAGACTAGATCAAATTTCACATCTATATGCCATTTGCCAGAGTTGTTATGATAAATACCACACAATGGGTTGGCTGAAACAACAAGAATTTATTGTCTCACAGTTTAGGAATCTAGCAGTCCAAAATCAAGGTGTCAGCAAGGCCATGCTTTCTCCCCAAGTTCTGTAGCATTCTGGTGCAGCCTTGCTGCAATTCTTGGTGTTCTTTGGCTTGAAACTGTCTCCCATCCCATAGCAATCTTCTGGTTTCTGCTGACTTCCAGCTTCTGTCTCCTCTGGCTGTGTCTGAATTTTCTCTCTTAATAAGTCCTCCAGTCATACGGATTAAGGCCCACCATCATTCAGTTTGGCCACACCTGAACAGTATTTTAGAACATCTTATTCACAAATGAGTCCACAATTAAACTGATAATACATCTTCAAAGTGTAATGAGTTCACATCCACAGAAATTCAGATTAAGATTAGTAATGTGCCTTTGTAGGGGTACATAATTCAATTGACTGCAATGCTTCTTAACTCTTTGTACATCTCCTAACAAATTTTTCTCCCCACTTTGTTATTGTTACTTTGTTAATACCTGTTGTCCATGCTAGACTAAAAGCTATTTGAGGGCAGGAACTATGCCATCATGCTCAACACTGTATACTCTATACCTAGCATAATGTCTATGCCTGGCATATGGTAGGTTCTCAATAAATATCTGTTGAGCAAATGAATGAATAAGTTTCAAAATATACATTGTGTTCTTGGTCTTTGTTTGCATTAAAAAATATCCTTCCTGTTAAATGTCCTTTGTTTTTTCTTTCTATAACTCTGGACTTCCAGGAAAATAGTGGACTAGAAAGATACAGGACTCTCTTCTCTAACAGAAAAACACCTAGAGGACAGGTTGAAATAGCCCAGAAAAAAATATTCTAGGGGAAGACCAGGGGAAGGCTAGACACTGCCCAGAAGAGAGAGGGGCAAAGGAAAAGAATTGCAATGGCAAAACTCTAAGTTAAAAGTGGCAGCTGCAACTGCCAGCATCTTCCCCCACCCTATAGATATTTTTAAATTCTCAGGCCTCAGGGCCAGCAGCTACAGACAAAGGAGCACCAGAGATCCACCTCTCTAGGAAAGGGGAGAGAGGGGCACACAGTCTAAGGCTAACTCAGCTTTTGATCCACAAATTTGGTCTTCTGTGTCCCATGAGCCCTTCCAGGCCAGATGGGGCCATGCCAATGTTTGCCTTGGGAGCCAGCAAGGGACTAAAAGATCTGACCCTTTCAATCTCCCTAGCTACTGACCAAGACTGGTTGTTGAAGACACAGAGGGGAGTAGAATTATTCCCTACTTGGTGTGTGTGTGTGTGGGGGGGGGGAGGGGTCTGCCAGCAAAGGTTGAAGAATTGCCTCTGAGAAAATTTGAATTACAAGGCTCTTAGCCTCCAGGCAGGCTCTTATACCACATTGATCCCCACCCTGTTATAGCAAACACACTCCAACCAGGCATTGAACTGAGACAGCTGCCAAAGAGTGCCATCTGCAGGCACACCAAGGAAGTGCACATGAAGAAATTAAAAGTAAATAAGAGAGGCTTTTTCTGGCCTTACAGCCTCCCTCCCAAAGGCCCTTGGAAGTGGGTCTGTAACCCATTACTGGGTCCAGGGCCCAGATCTGAGAAAGTAACAGAGACAATCCTAAAGACCCAGATCAGGTTAAACCAAGAATCAAAGAACAGCAGAAACACACAGCCTACTGCCACTAAATCCCTACAAAAGAGAGAGAAATTGAACATCTGAGTAAAATCATCATCCTAATCAGATGCTTAGATATCAGCAAAAAAATATGAGCCATACTAAGAAAATGGAAGAAATGGCCCCAAAAAAGGAATATATCAAAACTCCAGAAGAGACACAGGATTTGAGACAACTAATCACCCAGATACACACAAATTTCCAAAGTCAAATGAATGAGTTGAAAGACAATCTGGCTAAAGAGATAAAGGGCAGCAAAAAGACACTGAGCAAGCACAAAGAAGAATTTGAAAACCTGAATAGAAAAGTAACAGAGCTTATGGGAATGAAAGACATGATAGGTGAGATCAAAAATACATTAGAGGGGGAAGCGGATGTGGCTCAAGTGATTGGGCTCCCATCTACCATATAGGAGGTCCAGGGTTCAATTCCTGGGGCCTCCTGGTGAAAAGCAAGCTGGCGC